>JAEIFV010000538.1:0-218176 GCA_018904265.1 Lordiphosa collinella
GGCTCAAACGGTCAACTGTTATTTGCAAGCTCAAGGTGAACACTAACGGAAAATAAATTTGTGCAAATTTTGTTAAAGCAAAATATTTGCACATGTGGGAGCACCAAATTTGTTTAAGGCAAACACCCGATGCCCCATAAATTTGTTGTTGCGAGGCAATTGCTTGTCTTTCTTACTCCGCGTGTGCGGCGGCGCCAAGTAGAGAGACAGTTTTTAATGCGTCTGCAAGGCGCCAGTTGCGCCTCGGGAGCAATGGGAGCAAGGGCTTGCCCATCGCTGCTTTAGACTTTAACATAATAAAACAAGAACAAACAAATCTGAAAATTTTTTCCACAAAGCTGTCTAAATTGAATCACAAACTTGCCTTACCCATATTAAATTGAAGTAGCTTCCTTGTTACACTTTATGTAAATCTCTCTACACTCAAACTACAACTTTGTTACTCTTTGCTTGTTATTTAATGGTTTTAAGCTTAACTTTTACTCTCTTTATCTCTTCTTAAATACACTCAAAACATATTGTACATATATATAAAACACAACTTCATCCATTACACACCTCCACCAACCATCCATCATATTATACCAAGCATGTTCCAGCTGAAAAACTGATACCAACCACCAAACAAAATACCAAACCAAACCAAACCAAAAAAAAAAAAAAAAAAACCAAACCAATAAATAGCTTTTGCGCTTTAAAAAACCCTCAAAAAAAATGCCAAAATCTGGAATCCTAACATAAACAAAATTCAAAATTTGCTGCACAGAATTCGGACTCTAACTTTGGTTTATCCACAACTCAATCCTTCGCTTAGTTAATATATAAAATACCCCCAACTATTCCAGCAAATAACTTTGCATCTTTGATTTCTGTTTGTTGATTAACTAGTTGAAACTCTGTACAAATCTTTTGTGTTTTCCTTTTTATTAACTAAATGTGTAATTTTTGCTCCTAATCCTTTGTCTCTCACTTTGTGTGTCCTCTCTATAAATATCTCTATATATATTTCAATGTGTCAAACTGTGTGTTGTGCTTTTATATAATCAACATATCAAAAAAAAAAAAAAAGAAAAGAAAAACCATATCTATACCATATAAAATAAACCAAAAAGGTACCAGCCAAATAAAACAAGAGAGGGGTCCAGTAAACTTTTATCTGAACGTTGTGCAATTTATAAAAGAAAAAAAAACTATCATCATTTACTATGAAAATGCATTAATTATAAACCAGAGAATCTCGTACTAAAGCGCTTTTGGTGTTTTTTAAGCTACAAATGAAAAAAAAAAAAAATAAAAAAAACGAAACTATTTGGTATATCCAGCAATCAAAACAAGAAAATCAATCAAATTAACATCATTGAAACACACACACACACACTCACACCTACATACACACACACACACACACACACACATGACTTTTTTCCAATATTATATATATATATATATATGTGTTATCTAAATGTGGAACGCTTTTACATAAATCGTTCGTTCGTTGTTCGTTTATGTAAATGGTAAATGTGTGTGTTCTATTTTCCATAACTAAACTAAATGTGAATTTTATTTTGATAAACTTTTGTGTTTTTGTTTCTCTGTCTGTAATTTCTCTCTATGTGTCTGAACCATGTTAATGTTATTGTCATTATTTTGATTGTCTCAATTTGTTTCAGTATGTTTTTTTTGTTTTAAAAGATATTTTGATTTTTGGGAATGTGTGTGTGGCAAACGCGTTTCCAAGTTGTGAAGAAAAGTAAGGCTGAAAAGGTAAAAAGCGTTTCTCTCAAAGACCATATAATAGCTAGATGCTGGGTAGAACTAGTTTGAGTGGACAAGGCAAAGTGCAGTACCAGCAACGCGACTCTGCGACACAATAGCATTGAAGAGCCCTGCCCTTTTTTCAAATACTGGAACTTACCTGAATAGCTTACAGATCATGTAGATCAGCACTTGATTATTAATCTTAAATCCACATTTAATCGAAAATAGAGCTTAAAAAAGTTACAACAGAAGTTTCGTAGTGTTCTGCTTGATGCTGAGATCAAAGGGATAGTTACCAAACTGCTAGTGCAAGGCCTACTTAGTATATTCAATCAATATTTTTTTCGGAATTTGCTGAAATCAGCTAATCTTCTAGTAATTTTGGCAAATTGTTTGTTAACTGTAGATCAACATCTATCTGTAGCTGGGATCCAAGACCGTCTATATTGCCTCATCGAGAATGGGATCGTTTAGCCTAGTTATTTGTGCCCGGGTGGTTTATTCTTTGTTGTAGAGCTCAGGTCGTTATCTTGGTAGCTAATTTGTTGGACCTGCTGTTGTCTTATCAGATCTTATTCTTGCCTTCGCCCACTGTTTCTTGCTGTTGCTGCTATGATCAATGACAAAATCTGCTGATGCTCTTGTAGCACATGAGGAACTCATATTTGGAGCATTTTCTTGTATCTTGTTCTAGGTCAACTATGCCTTACAAGCACAACTGGTTTCATTACTATTTGCCTGGCTTCTTTGTTGGAGCGGTAAAAAAGGATATTAAAAAATATTCATTTGATGATTTTCGTATCCATTTGGACTGGATATTATTTTAGTATACTTTTAATCATCCAATGGAGCTGAAAATCGTCCAAAGGATGATAATTTTTTATACCCATTGGACGATTTACAGCTCCGTCATCTAACGGAGCGCAACATCGTCAAAAGGATGATAATTTTTCATATTCATTGAACGATTTACAGCTCCGTTGAATGATTAATAGGATATTAAAAGCATATCCATTCCAAATGGATCAAAAGGCCTAAGTTAGGATTTGTTCAACTGTTTTTATATCGAGCTCTGTATGGATGGTTCTGTTGCTTACATACCAGGGAGCTACTACAATGGTTCTCAGAACAAGAGTGAACTGAATTTCACATTTGAGCGAACGCCATACGGGTATGCCATATGCGCGTATTGCCATATTGTTGAAATAAGCTGCTAGTATATCATTGTTTTGGCTTTCAGCGTTAGATAATTTTGATCAGAAGTTTTTCCCCTTTGATTTTAAACAATGTTCGTCCTTATCATACATCCATATACAGTTACCAGTTCTCACAGTTGATATTCAACTGAGAGAACCTTTGCTGTAAGGATTCTGAGCTATGCTGAATCGGCTTGTGAGGGCTTCTATTAAGGAGCTTCAGTTCAAGTACGCCAGCAATTCACAACCGAACTTTAAAAATTCAGCAAGGAAATCTTAAATTCAGTAGAGGTAGAAGATAAATCTGCGCAATAGTCGCCACGCTCTACCACTACGCCATCGTCTATCTCTACCCCAGCACGAAAATTTCGCAGCGCTCCAAATTATGTGTCTGAAAAGAGCAGAGCTTAAGAGCGTTTTTGGGGAAAAACATAAATTTTAGGGTTTTCGGAGCACATTCAGCGCTTTCCAAGCACGGATTCAAAAAAAGCCTTTAGTTATGTCTGAGCATTTTCGGAGTTGAAGTAATCACCCAGCAAGCAGAGTTTGGAGCGCTCCAAATTATGTGTCTGAAAAGAGCCGAGCTTAAGAGCGATTTTGTAGTAAACACATAAATTTGGGGGGTTTGCAGAGCATATTCGGAGCAGTATAAGCACGGGCTCATAAAAAGCACTTATGTCTTAACATTTTCGGAGTTGAAGTAGGCAGGAAATCGAAAATTTTGTTTTCGTTGGATGTTTAAAGTAACTTTTATGTGTCTTTTACATGCATCACTGGGAAAAAGCACTTATATCTGTGTCAAAAAAGAGTCAGATTAGACTCAAAAATCTTCCCACATAAAGTGCGGCTGTTTTCATAGAAAAAATCGATCATTCCGGGCTCTTTTTTGAGCACATTATGACGGTGAATGCCCATAAAAAAGCTTCAAAAAAGTGTCAGATCACGCACATATTGCTTGCTAGGTTATGTCTAAGAATTTTTGGAGTTGAAGTAATCAGGAAAACAAAAATTTGGTTTAGGTTGGATGGTTCGCTTCAAGTGCTTAGAAAGGTATATTGTAGTAATGTGTCGTATGAGGTGGTTCAAGGAATCAACCGCCTGTTCCAGATCCTACTGGAAGTCCAGAACCACAAAACCCAGCATTGAATACAGCTTGGGGCAGATCCACCACCAGGTGAGATGCTCCAGATCCACCACCGCTTGAAACCAAGTGTCCAAAATGAAAAAGGTTCTTATCTTTTAATGACAATAGTCTTATTATGAGGTTACTTATTAAAAAAGCAATGCCGATATTGCAAAAAGCTGTTAAAAATTCCAATACTGGAACGGCCAGGAAAAATGCTGACCTTTAAGAATTTTTAAAGAATTCAAAAAGTTTTTCTAACTAGAACTACTTTTTCGACCCTTACTTTTTCATTGGATCTATATGCTATAGAAATCCGATTTCGACCAAACTTGGTAAAATCTTGTAAAAGATAATACACTGGTAATTACGAAATTTGGAGGCGATCCCATTTAAAAAAAAAAATTTATTTTTCGAACAATAGCTATAGGAATCCGATTTTGATAAAACTTTGTAGAAATATGTAAAAATATATAAAATAGGAATATGCCAATAAAAAGGACGTTTTCATTAAAAACAAAAAAGTTTTTCTCACTAGAACTAGTTTTTCGACCGATCGTTCCTATGGGAGCTATATGTTATAGTCATCCGATTTCGACCAAACTTTGTAGAATTGTGTAAAAGTATATAAAATAAGTGTATGCCAACGATAAGGACGTTTTCATTAAAAACAAAAAAATTTTTCTCACTAAAACTAGTTTTTCGACCGATCGTTCCTATGGGAGCTATATGCTATAGTCATCCGATTTCGAATTGAAGGGAAGGTCCAAAACTTTGGAGGCGTTTCCATTAAAAACAAAAAAGTTTTTCTCACTAAAACTAGTTTTTTGACCGATCGTTCCTATGGCAGCTATATGCTATAGTCATCCGATCCGGCCGGTTCCGACAAATGTGCAGCGTATATGTACCAGAAGACTTCGTGCAAAGTTTGGTGAGGATAGCTTTAAAACTGACGGAGGAGATAGCATAGATACAGACAGACATACAAGGCTAAATCAACTCAGCTCGTCATGCTGATCAAGAATATATATATACTTTATGTGGTCGGAGATGCTTCCTTCAATGCGTTACAAACATCCGCACAATTTTATAATACCCTCTGCAAGGGTATAAAAATCATACTGAGAGGTTCACCAATGCAGTTCTCCAGGAGAACAGAAGAAATTCAATCACTGTCCGTCCTATATAAGTGATCAAAGTCATTGATTGCTTTCAAGACATCATCATTCCATATGGGAATAGTCCCTACATTAAGTATAGAAAGAATGGATCCAAGGTTGAATTAGTCACCCCAGATACTTTCTAGATTCACTATCCCCCCATCAGTATTTGATGACAGCGAATCAAAGCACATACTAGATCAGAGGTGTCCAAATAGCTCTTATGCGTGCGTTTTTACACACACACAGATAAAAAATCCAAAATCAGAAACAAGAACAACCACAAGAAAACAAAAGAGAAAACTGGTTGTATGTGGCTCGATACAGCGCAGTCTGCACGTATTGTGGTTGCCTTCAGTTTCGCAGGAGCATAGGAGAGAAAGAGAAGAGAGACACATACCAAGTTGTTGCTACAATTTCGTTTTGCGTTTGTCCTATGCGCATGCCATAAGTCTTAGCGCAAAGCAACAACAAATGCGCCTCATGCGCTTATAGCGCGGGCACCCCTGTACTAGATGGAATGGAAGAAGTTAATCTTTTCGAGTTTATAAAACTCCAAAATGATTTTGGATTAGATTTTAATCGACTTTCGACATTAGATACATGTGTACTGCCGGTACAGATACTTATTAAGGAACTCGAATTCGATTGTGAGAGAGTCCAACTTTCTATACCCATACAGAGAATATTTCAATTCATCAATAATTCCGATAAAAATTGTGACTAAAAAGTCCATGAATCAGCATAAAATGCAGTCACGGTTTACACGATGAAGCAAACTTTATGAAGCTGTCTTAGTCGGGAATTACACGATCAGGGTTTACGTGATGAAGTAATCTTTATGAAGCTGTCTTAGCCAGGCTTTAGACAAGAGAAACTATACCATCCGTCTAACAAGTCTGATAGAGCTCTCTTGGCATTCACGCCTACTATGAAAACTCCATGAAGTTTGTTTCATCGTGCAAATCCTGACTAAGCTTAATATTTAAGTGACTTGTTCTCTCACTTACAGGGAAAACTACAAGAAGTTGGTTTTTTTAGTCTGGAAGTTTTCAACTGTTTGATATACAGTCGATCTTCAATATGACGAACTTCCGTACTTCCAAGTTTCCTATAGTTCATTTCCAGAACACTGCAATTTCTTTCAAATTTCTTATGGAGAACATTTCTTATCTACGATTTGAACGCTCAATAACGAAACAAATGTTAAACGGTAATTGGGGGAAGTTCCGAATTATAAATAAGAATAAACAAAGCTACGCGGTAAAGAAATCTTTCTCTATACTAGGGGCTGGCACGTTGCCATCTACTGGGCATAGGCAAACTCTGAAAAACAGCGCTGAAGTCACACAGAATGTATAAGCTCATCGCAGAGCATAGTTTATAAAATTTTGTGCTACTCTCAGCTTCAATCATCACTGAGTGTCAGAAAGGGACAGCCTTTTTGGGGTTTAAACACTTTACTATTATAATAAATTTTATTATTGAAGTAAGTTTTCACATGAAGAAATTGTCAGAGAGACTTTGTTTGATAGCAAAGTGGCAAACAAACAGTGGATGTAGTTCAAAAATTACTTAGAGAGCGAATAGTTAAATTGTAAAAGTTACGAAGCTGAGCTTCTCTATATGACTTTATCCATGAAAGTTCTCATTCTCATTTTGATGTACATGCGGCTGGGTAGTCGAATCGACGACGAATGACATTCCATGGTTAAGGTTTACAGCTGTAATTGGGATCTAAGAGAGAGAACTCGCATAGACGCTTAAGCTTTTGAAGAAAGTCAAAGTGAATGTTAGCAGGCTCAAGGTCGAGGTTTGATTATAGTTCAATAATCAACCAGAAAATTCAACAGAGAATACATTTGAACATGAACAGTAGCTGTGGCTGTGTAGACGGCCGTTTCGGCTGCCGCCATGGCAAAGCCTTCGTCAGTACACTTTCAGTTGCTGTCACACCAAAAAGCCATTTACAACTACCCACTGGGCGAATAAATTGTTGAGAATTCTTAGTGCACAAATTTGCACGAACTTTCAACTAGCTTTAAGCTCCGCTCTTTTTAGGGTATATGAAGGTATATGCATTGGCATTGAAGGTTGTTTTGAAGAAGGTCTTTTGAAGAAAGTTTAGTAGTACTTTTGTCCCTTTCTTGGAAACGCTTTTGAATACTTTGTTGTGGTTTCTTTTCTACTTTTTAAATTCACTTTTTTTCTCACTCTCAATGTGCGTTTCTGTGTGTGTGTGTGTGTGTGTTTGATTTCTGTTAACTGCTGTGTAACTATTCTAACAATTGATGCTGTTCGTTTCCTTCTGTTTGTTTCTTTGTCTTTCTCTCTATCTCTTTTTCAATTACTATTTTCGTTCTCTCTCTCTCTCTCTCTCTCTGTGTCTGTGTCTCTTAAACTCGCTATTTACATAACATACTCGAATATATATATACATAATATATGCCTTTGTTCTAATATCATTTATCGTTGTTGTAATCTCTCTCAAATTATCGAACTATACTTAACTCAATGTTGTAATTTGTTCTACTATGGCATATTTATGTATATGTATAAGTCCGCAGATCTGTCTCCTACTCCTAGGTAAATACCCGGCATATATATATATATATAATAGTATATTAATATATGTGTCCAAGTTGTTTAATAGATATTTAAGATGTTTAAGATCTAAATGAACCTTTTTTTTTTTTGAACAGCTTCAATGCTAAACTTGATTTATGTTGTATTTTTTTTTCTCTTGATTTAAATTTCTCTTAAGTGGCACCTTGTGTTTTTCGTTGTACCTCCCCCACTCTCCTAAATACAAATACGAAAATGTTTGATTTTTTCTCATATTTTTGATAATATTGTCAAGAAGTTGATCTACGTTTTTTGCAAAATGGCTGCGCTAAATCAAATCAAATAAACATTTTTTTGTGTTTTTTTTTTGTTTAGTTTTGAGTACTAGAGTTAAACGCACATACATACCTCTGGGTGTATGGAAAACGGGTTTTTGAAGTTGTGGTTTAACAATGAATCGACAGTTTTTGTATAAAATTTGAAAAAAAGTTACTGAGGGTTGATAGGAAGTACTTGATGAAATTGTTTGAAGTAGATCAAATTGTACTAAGCTGTACCGATATAAGCATCCGAATTTGAATACTTCCCGCAATGTCTAAACGGTCGAAAGAAAACCATCCTATTACAATTCCTCTCGAAAACAAAGTCGAATCATTGAATAACCCTGTTTAATTACTTCAAAAGCTTCGCAGAGTTTTACATTTGCCTGAGGTAGCTCTTAATTGCAAACTTTTTTTTGATTTAGACTGCACACAATTTCAAAAACAAAAAACCCCATTTGGCCACCCTGTTTGAGTTTGCTTTTTCAAATCTTTGTGTATTTTCCAAAATTTCCCATTTCTTGTTTTGTAATTTTTCTAAAATGTTGAAGATTGTTAGGTTTTCAAACTATTGAAAATTATTTGAGGTTTTTCTAAATTTTATTATTAAGGTTCAAACGTGTTTCAAATTAAAATGCTAAGAACTTTGAAATTTGAACAAATACTCAAGTATTTTTAAATATTTTCTAAAAATTTCATAAAATTAGCAAACTTCTACATTGCTAAAAATTTTCAGTATTTTCTCCAAATTGAAATTTTAAAAATTAAAAAATTTAAATTTGAAAAATTATTTCTATGTGTTTTCTCCAAATTGAAAGTTTTTTTTGAATAAGAACAATTTTAAAAAAAATTCTAAAATTTTGAAAAAATTTCAAATTGCTAAAAATTTTCAGTATTTTCTCGAAATTGAAAGTTTTTTTTTGAATAAGAACAATTTTTAAAAAAAATTTTAAAATTTTGAAAAATTTCAAATTGCTAAAAATTTTCAGTGTTTTCTCCAAATTGAAAGTTTTTTTTTGAATAAGAACAATTTAAAAAAAATTTTAAAATTTTGAAAAATTTCAAAATCTTTAATCTCCTAAAATTGTACAGTTTTATGAAAATCATTTTAAGCTGGAAAATTTGTTAAGGCTTTCGGAACTTGTAAAATTTTCAAAATTTACTATTTTTGTAAATTTTCGAAAATAAATTTTTTAATAAACTTTTTAATACTTTCAAAATGTTTCAAAAATTTACTTAAATTTTCCAAGTTTTCAAAATTATTGGTTTGTTAAAATGGTTATACTTTCTTAAAGCCTTCAACAAAGGGCATAGCCGGGTTTTAAGAGGATTCGGCTCTCGCTTTAAATTTAAAGCATGCAGTTTTGAAGATCATCAACCGACAGTAATTTAGCTATTTTTTAAAAACTTCTAGTACCAACCCTGAATCATAAGCCTTTTTTGCGGGAACTGACCATTCAAAATATTCCAAGATTTGTATGGTCAAAGCTGGCATGTCGAGTAGTGGGATCTTAATTAAAAATGTAACAATCGCCCTTGGACTGGACTATGCCGCAAAAAACTTGCAAGTGATTTAAAAATATCTTGCAGTTCTAGAATATTTAACCAATTTAATCCAGTAAAAACTCGAATCTGCTTTTCAGACAGACCGCACTCTACAATTTTATGAGAAGTAACCTTCTCGTGCTGAATTGAAAGACCGTTCTAAAATAGACACAAGTCTTCGACCTTAACGTCATTCGATAAAGATTGCACTCAAAGAAACCATTTCTGATAATGTGCTCCAAGCAGCAACGATTACTATTCGATTTTTGTAAAAAAAAAACACATCTTGACGCGCTTCAAATGGTATAATCATTAGTTTCGTTGCAAAACCACACAGAAACAATACTTATCCCCACTCGGGGGAACGTTAGGGTAACTGTCTCTAGCAATACGATTTGTTGGAGGCCCAATAGATCAAAAATATAAACATTACAGTCGAGTGCTTTCGATGTTTCACTCAAAGAGTAAACAAAAATTGATTATTACTACCTTTGTTTCGAAATATGATACACATACATTTCTCATTATTGTTTGTTCCAAAATATGAAATACAAATAAAATTTCCCTTCTTATTCGATGAAACATCGTCACTGAGTTCACCAGACTGATACTGGGTCTGTACCAAAGACCTGTAACAAGCACCAAATGTCCGATCATACTCGTGCATCTACTAGGCTTGCTTGTGCTCGCTGCCTTGGTTCGACACACTCGAAATGATCGCAAGTACAAGCACTTTGCTTCGCACGAGTAATTATAGAACAAGCTCGCCGCTCAGCAAGCTTCAGGCGAGCTAGCCTCTGAAACACTTACTCGGGTGATTACTCGGGGCTATTGACGGCGAGCTTAGCGGCAACGACTAGCCATTTATGCAATTGTTATTGTGGCAGCCGAAGCTACAAGTCAACGAGAGTATTGTGTTTGACAATACTCGATCGCGAGCTTTTGCATTTTTTCTTTTGTGCATGAACTTGAATAAGCTCAACGAGCTTCGAGTGCTAAGTTTACTTGTATCGCATTTGTAGCGTAGGGTGAGCGAGTTTACTCGTTGCAATTCTCTTTTCTGCACTTGTGAAATAGTCAGTCTTGAAACATCAAATTAAGCTGCTATCTCCTTTATAGCTCCTCGAGCCAATTTGCTGTAGCAAGAACTGCAGAATTCTATTTCTCTGTTCGTTTGTCAATTACTGAGATTTGGAGTCTCGGTGTTGTTGTGGCACTGATTCTGCTGCAATATTTGCAATATTGGCTTCCCACTGGGTATCCTCAAAATGCTCTCAAAATTGTTGAATTTTTTAAAAACCATTGCTTAAAACTCAGGCTTGGTGCTATAAGTTTAAAAATAATGCAATGTTTCTGTCGTTTGATGATCTTCAAAACTGCATATTTAAAATATAAAAAGGACCCTTAAAGCCGCCCGGCTATGCCCTTTTAAGAAAGCGCAAAACTTGTACAATTACTGGATTAAAGAACAAAGCAATATGTTTTTAGGCTTGGAAAATGTGCAAATCAGTTTAATCGTTATTAAAGCTTTAAACATTTTTCGAAAATTCAAAGTTTCTAACATTTTCAGATCTTAATTAATTTGTCTTTTTTAAAATTTGTTTTGAAAAATTCATATATTCACTAAAATCTTGAAAATTACAACTGAAAGCTTAAAATTAATCAAATTTAACGTTTTGAAAACTTATTTGTTCCAAAATTTAATGTTTTCTTTTAAATGGAATTGAAAACAAACTAGTCAAATTTCTTAAATCTTAAAACTGACAAAAAAAAAAACATATACTGCCTTGTTCTTTATTCCACTTCCGCAATAGTTTTGTGATTTCGAAACCATTTCTATCCAAACACCAAATTCGGCAAAAGGTATGTGATTTAGAGATCAATGTAGTCCAAAACATGGTTTTAAATCACAAAATTGTGGTAGAAGTGGAATTGAAAAACTCCTAAAACAACTTTTGCAAAAATATTGAAAATATTTAAAAAAATTTTTTGAGAAATTGAATTCAAAATTTAAAAAAAAAATTCGATTTCAAAACGGATAATTAAATTTTATAAGATTTCCTAAATTTTAAAACTTTTGTCAGAATTTTTCAAATTTATAAATTAAAACCATTTTAATAATTTTCAAAATTCTTGTAAATTTTCAAATTTGCAAGATTTTCAAAATTTTCAAATTTTTAAAATTTTCCAAATTTTCAAATTTTCCAAATTTTACAAATTTTCCAAATTTTTACAAGTTTTCAAAATTTTACAAATTTTCAAAATATTTCAAATTTTAAGATTTTCAAAATTTTTAAAATTTTCCAAATTTTACAAGTTTTCAAAATATTTTAAATTTTAAGATTTTCCAAATTTTTCAAGTTTTTGAAATTTTCAAAATTTTCAAAATTTTTAAAATTTTCCAAATTTTACAAATTTTCAAAATATTTTAAATTTTAAGATTTTCCAAATTTTTCAAGTTTTTGAAATTTCCCAAACACAACTTTTAAGCTCAGTATTCAACTTCTAAGCCAGCAACTAAAATCTTGAACTCTTTTTGGCCTGCTGTTTTGGTCGAACCGAATACTGAGCTTTACCCCCCATTTGTCGCCACTTTTATCTAAATTTCCAAAAATTTTCAGAATTTGTGCAAGTTTTTCTGTTTTAGTTTTATGTTTTAATTGAAATATTTTCAAAATTTTTCATTTGTTTTAAGCATATTTATCAAACTTAATGACTTTTTTTTTGTGTGTTTTAGCTAAATTTACTTTATGTTTTTTTTTTTTTTTTTTGTTTCCAATCATTTTTTTGGATGTGCTCTCAGGCAAAACTACTTCTCTATATACATATATAATATACACATTGGCAAAGCGTCTAGTTTTTGTGTGTTTCTTTTTTTTTTTTGTTGTTTCTTGGTCTGATTTGAAACTTAGTTAAAAAACGAACGAACCGTTAAGTCGCGCGTGAAATTTAAGTTTAAAATTAAGTCAAACAATTTATATTTAAAGAAAAAAAAAAAACACCCGCTAATGTAACCAAAAAAAAAAAACCTAAAATAATGTTTAACGTACGATTATGTGACGTTTTTCGAACAACGCCCAAACAAAAATCGAAATTCAACTTCTTGAAAACAAAAAAAAAAAAGAAAAACAAAAAACAATCAAAAAATACCAAAAACCAAACTTTAGAGATCAAATAAAAAATTGCAAAAATTAAAAATTAAAACTGTATAAATAAAAGCAACAACCGAATACACAACGAAAGTCATGCTGTAACCCCCTCTTGTTATACTATTTACATATATCTAATTTTTTTTTTTTTGGCGCCACAGTTTGAGTATGGAGAGGCGAAGAGCAGGAGGTGGAGGAGGAGGAGGAGGAGGAGGAGGAGGAGTAGGAGGACGAGGAAGTGCTTTTCTTTTGATTTCCTTGAGTTAGTTTTTTACAAATTATTTCTTACGTTCCTTCTCTCATCAACCTAGAGTAAAGTCGAGTGGAGTGGAGGAAGAGTTTTGTATTTGATGATCATGATTTTGTATTGATTTTGATTATTGCTCCTCTCTCTGTCTCTTTCTCTCTCTCTCTCTCTGCTCTCTCTCTCTCACTCTCTCTGTAACAACAACTCTCTTTCTCTCTCTCTCACTTCAAGTAAAATTTTGAATATTTCAATAGTTGCAAAGACAAAGAAAACGAAACGAAAAGCAAAAATTCCACCAAAAAAGAAAATCGATTGCAAAAGCAAAAACTGAAACTGAAAACCAAAAAAAAAAAAAAAAAAAAAACTGAAAAACCAGAAACGTAGTAAAGAAGTTGATGTTGGATTTTTGTTTGGTGTTTGTTCCAGGAAACGTCCGAATCGCCCCAACAACAACAACACGCCAGTGCTGCTGCTGTTGGCTTGGGCGGCGCGGGCCTGGGCGGTGGCAGCGGTAGCAGCAGCAGCAGCTCAGCAGCCGCCGCCGCCGCCGCAGCCGCCCATGAGCAGCAGCCGCACACATCGCCGCCGCCACCGCCGCCGCCCCTTCACATGTGCATCTATTGCGGCGCCGCCTTCCCCAACCAAACCAAACTCACCCGTCACATGCTCTCGCACTCGCTGAAGACGCTCGAGTTCCGAGAGCCCACCTCGCATGCCGCCCTCCTGCACTCGCACATGCTGACGGCGCACGACCTGAACATGAGCTCGCTGCAGGCGCCATTTGCTTTCCAAATGAATGCCGCCATGGCGGCCAGTGGCAGCAGTGATCCGCAAGAGCAGCAGGCGGCCGCCGCTGCAGTGGCCGCGGCCTTTGGCCTGGATATGGATATTGCCGCACTGGCCGGAGCCGGTTGCACCTTTCAAAGCCTCACCGCAGGCTGTTTGGAGGTGGCCGGTGGCAGTGGTGGTGCCGCCAGTGCACGCCTGGGATTGAGTGGCTCAGCGGCATCGGGCAACGGCGGATTGGCCTCCACTTCGGCGGGTGGCGGTGGCGGAGGCGGTGGCTCCGGCGGCGGCGGCTCATCGTCGCCCTCAACATCGGCCGCAGCGTCGGCAGCGGCAGCCGGCTCGTCGGCGACCGCCTCGTCGTCGTCGCTGCTGGGCGCGTCCAGTGATCCGAATAGTGTTGTCATGTGTAAGTTCTGTGCTAAAAGTTTTCCCGATGTTACATCACTGATCACGCATTTGTCGGTACATACAGGTGATCGACCATTTAAATGTGAGTTTTGTGGCAAAGCGTTTAAGCTGCGCCACCACATGAAAGATCATTGTCGCGTGCACACGGGTAAGAAAAAAAAAAAAACAGCAAATGCTATTACTCTCAATACTCTATAACACCAAATCATCATTGTCACGGTCGCCACACATGAAAGCTAGTTAGTGATGAGCTATGAACAGAACTTCCTAATCAAAACTGATTTTCTTAAATGAAAGTTTTAATAAGTCTTGGTTGAAAAATGAGCCTCAACCTAAAAAACTGCTTTAAGGCCCTGATATTGCAAGCTAGTTCTTCTAATTTTAGACATAAATCCGCTGAGAATGCTTTTTAAGTGCTTTAAGCTGAGTTTACAAAAGCTCTTTTGCAAACTGTAATACTAAAATGCAAGCTTTCGGAGCCTTAGAGCACAAAGCACTTCTTCCAGCTCAAATAGCTTTCCTAAGAAAGCTCCTAAATTGCGTATATTCTGTTTTTAATCTCGAATAGAAATGGAAAGCTTATAGTAGATCGAGCCAGCAAGCTTTCCAAGCTCCTTAAGCTGTCTCTTTAAAGCTCTTTTGAACATATGTGTCCTGAAGTGCAAGCCTTCGGAGCTTTTCAGCACAAATCACTTATTTCAGGTCAAAAAGGTTTCCTTTCGAAAGCTCTAAAATATATTTGAATTCATTTTCACACAGCTGTACAATTAATTTCCAAAAGGAACAGCCTTAAGGCCCTGATATTGCAAGCCCATCTTCCTTTTTTTTTATTCTTTCCGCTTTTAAAGGTGTCTTAAGCTGTGCTTTCCAAGCTCATTTGAACATAACTATACTGAAATACAAGCTCTCAAAGCTTTCGAGAACAAATCACTTTCTCCAATTCAAAAAGCTTCCCCGCAAAGCTTTTATGTTGTATGTTTTTTTTAAACTTTTTATCCTAAAATGCAAGCTTTAGAGCAGAGGCAGGCAAGAAATACATTCACATTTTTGCATTGGTGTGTGTGAGAGCAGCGCAAAAATTTCTCTCTTTTCCAGTAGCAACGACTGCGTCGCGAACACGTAACGCAGCGGAGCTTTAACAGTTTATACCGTGTGTGTGGAAGCAGCGCTGCTTTGAGATTTTTCGTATGCACGCCAGATAGCAAGCTGCCGGCCCCTGCTTTAGAGTACAAATCACGTCCCAAAGAGCTTTCTTTTTGAAATGGAGCATATTTGCAAACACTTTCGAAGCTCACGTGGAAACTCATATCCTAGAACAAAAGCCTTCAAGCGAGGATTAAAAAGGCTTTTATGTTGTATTTCATTTGTTTTCCAATACGTGCTTTTTTCTGAATGAATTTGCAAAGCTTTTCAAATGCTTGCTCTAAAACGCATACCTGAATTAAAAGGGCTAGGAAGAACAAACCAATTTTTCTTATTCAAAAATCAATCCTCTGCAACCTTTAATATTGTATCTAATCCGATTGATATCCAAAAGGAAATGCTTTAAGCGTTTTTAAGCCTCATTTGAAAATTTTTACTCTAAGAAGCTTTCAAGCTACAGAGTACAAATCAATTCGTATGGTTCAAAAAGCTTTCCTCTGAAAGATCTAAAATATATTTGATTTCATGTTCACAGCTTTAAAATAAGTTTCCCAAAGGAAACTCCGCTCAGAAAGACTTTTTTTAGAGACTTAAGCTGTGTTTTCCAAGCCCTTTTGGAAATTCTTTTACTAAAAATGCAAGCTTTCGGGGCTTCCAGCTCGAAAAGCTTTCCTCAGAAAGCTCTAAAATATATTTGATTTGATTCCAAAAGGAACAGCTTTAAGGCCCTGATATTTCAAGATAATTCTTCTCATTTTTTAAATATAATACCGCTTAGAAAGCTTTTTATGTTTCATAAGCTGAGTTTTCAAAGTTCTTTTGAAAATTGTAATCCAAAAATGCAAGCTTTTGGAGCTTTAGAGCACAAAGCACTTCTTCCAGCTCAAATAGCTTTCATAAGAAAGCTTCCAAATAGCAGATAACCTGTTTTTAATCTCGATAGGAAAAGGAAATCGAGTCAGAAAGCTTTTCAAGCGCCTTAAGCTGTCTTTTCAAAGCTCTTTTGAACATATGTATCCTAGAATGCAAGCCTTCGGAGCTTTACAGCACAAACCACTTATTTCAGTTCAAAAAACTTTCCTTTCGAAAGCTCTAAAATATTTTTGAATTCATTTTCACAGCTGTAAAATTAATTTCCAAAAGAAACAGCCTTAAGGCCTTTAGAAACTCGTCACAAAGTGGAAAGCTTAAAGAAGATCGAGCCCGAAAGCTTTTCAAGCTAGCTGTTTTTCGAAGCTCATTTAAAAGTTCTTATACTGAAGTACAAGCTTTCGGGGCTTCAGAGCACAAATCATTACTTCCAGCTTAAAAAGCTTTCCTAAGAAATTTCCAAAAGGAACAACCTTAAGGCCCCTAAGGCCTTTTGAAACTCGTTACAAAGTTGAAAGCTTAAAGTAGATCGAGCCAGAAAGCTTTTCAAGTGCCTTTAGCTGTTTTTCGAAGCTCATTTTAAAGTTCTTATACTGAAGTCCAAGCTATCAGGGCTTCAGAGTACAAATCAATACTTCCAGCTTAAAAATCTTTCCTAAGAAATTTCCAAAAGCCTTAAGGCCCTTAAGACCTTTTGAAACTCGTTACAAAGTTGAAAGCTTAAAGTAGATCGAGCCAGAAAGCTTTTCTGCTAGTAGCTCATTTAAAAGTTCTTATACTGAAGTCCAAGCTTCGGGGCTTCAGAGCACAAATCAATACTTCCAGCTTAAAAATCTTTCCTAAGAAAGCTCCTTAAATGTAGATGTTCAGCTTTGAAACTCTTAAGAATATGAAAAGGGCTTAGTATTAGAACCAGTCATTTCGTATAATGCCAGGCAATTGGCTTAAAATAATTGCTTAAACTAGCAGTTTTTACTGGCTCGAGGTCTTGTTATGCTATTGGCATAACTTTAAACAGAGGCACACACCACAACAAAGAAGGCTTCAGGTTGATCGGACGCGTTTCATGAGGTAACAAATCCTCACTCATCAGCGATCTTGTCTATCCAAAGAGCAGACTCTCCATGCCAGCGACGGCAAAACTGTTTGGAAATTCTAAAGGCAGCTTGCGTGAAAAACACCAAAAAGACAGCCTAAGATAGCCATTCCCCTTTGTAAGTGTGTGGCCTCTAATGTCTTAAAGCTTTCAGGCTTTAGTAAAACAAACAAATTCTACCAGCTGAGCCTGGTTTAATAAGAAAGCTTTCAAATCAAATAGCTTTTATACTCCAATACTTCTTATGAAATGATCAGTGTCCTTTTTAATGAGCTTTCTAATACATTCATTAACATACACTCATACTCACACACACACACACACACACACACTTTGAAAATATTTTTACCAAATTGACCCACAATATCCCTATACCATCCCTTGTTTACAGGCGAACGCCCATTTAGATGTCATATGTGTGGGAAAACTTTCTCGCGCTCGACGATTCTCAAGGCACACGAGAAAACGCATTTTCCCAAATATGTACGCAAATTTTTGTCACCCAGCCCGGTCGATACAAAGGATGAGCTACCACAATAGTGAAACGATTTTAGTTTGTTATTAAATTATTATTATTACTACTATTACTATTATAATAATAACAATAACAACAACAACAACAACAACAACAGCAGCAGCAGCAACAACAATGCAAACTATTTGCATAGCAACAAATTCAACTACAATTGATGCCACCATCAACAGCAACAACAACTTTGACTTACTTAAGCTGAGGCTAAAGCTTAACACACACACACACACACACACACCATATATGTATATACATATGTACATATTTTATTAATTTAAAAAAGGCAGCAAAGAGTGCAGCAGCAACTCTTTCTAACACACACACACACAGACACAATAGAGCAGGCAGGCAAATATGTCAAATTGTTGAAATTTTTACCAAGAGCGTGGGCTTATTTTTGCGCAATTTTTTTTTTTTTTTTTGTCTATTAAAGTACTAAGAACTTAAGCAACAAAACAAAAAAAAAAAATGAAAACTTTTTTTTCTATACAATTTACTTAGTAAACCACACAACAAGTGCAGCCTGAGAGTTGTAGCAGGAATCTAATTAAATAAATAAAAAAAAAAACATAAATTGATATATGTATATACATACATACTATATATATCGAGGAATATACATATATACATATATATATTTTTCAAAAGTATATATAAGAGAACGTAAGACATATATAGAGAAACAAAAAACAGAAAGAAAAACCACAAAAAAAAAAAAACAAATGCTACTACATAAACAATTGAAATACGATATATATATATACAGTATGTATATATATGTATGTATATGATAAAGCTAATTGATAAAGAAAAAAAAAAAAAGAACAGTGAACACGTGATGTAACTTTTTAAGTAAACGAAGATGAGGATGAAGATGAGATGTTAGGTATGGCAGATGATGATAATGATAATAACAAGTAGTTTAAACTAAACAAAAAAAAAACACACACACTCACCAATAGGCAAACCCAACCCGCGTAATCCCCCCAAAAACAGAAAAACTAAAAAAACGAAACAAAGCAAAAGCAAAGTAAATGCAAAAGCAAAGGCAAAGGCAAAAGCAGAGCAAAGCAAAGTGAACTGGTGTAGCATACTTTTGTGCGCGCGCGCGCGTTGAAATTTTGTTTTGGAGAAAAAAGGACGCCCAAATAAACATTCAATGACAACTGCAATTTATGGCAAGATTTTTTAGAAATACAAGAACTTAATCAGTTTAAGGAAATGCTTGTTTGCCGGCTCAAGGTCAAGGAGTAATACTTTTAAATTAAATTTCAATAAGTTTCTCTGAACAACGATCCTCAAACGTTGTTTCATACCAGCAATGGGCTACTTTTGCTAACTCCACACATATATAAAAGCTGTGCGAGTTGTTGTTGCAGATTTATCATAAGCCCCCAATATACCTCTTTCTTGGATTTAGACAATAAAGCACCCTTTATATACAGCCTTGTTCTTAAATTCCTCTTGCGCAAAATTTTTGTGATTAAGAGACCAAATTTAGACCGAAAACCGGTTTGAAATTACATAATTTTTGTGGAAGTGGAATTGAAAACAGGGCTGTTAGTTTTTAGAATCTTATGTTCTTCTTCTTATTTGGCCCAATATTTCAATCACAACTGCAATAAATGCCCGCCACTCGCCCCTTTATTGTGCCAGCTGCCACCAGTTCGTCACTTTAAGGGGGGAACACACTTTGCGATGAGCAAAAGTAGATGGTTTTTAAAAAAATTCCAGAAAAAAAGTATAATTGAGATTTTTATTTTTTTTTTTTTTATTAAATAGTTAATGAATGAAAGGAAAATACAAAATTTTTTTTTTGCCTCAATATGAGGGCCGTTCAGAAAGTTATCGGCCTCCGAAAAATGATGAATAAAAAAGGTGCCCACATGGTGACCATGGTTGCAGCACTTGGGATGATCTCAAAAAAAAAAAAAGAAAAATGCGGTTATGTTTAGAACTAATGTGGCTATCGTTCGGCCCTCCGAAAAAAAATTGAAATTTTTTTTGACAAAATGGCGGACATTTGAAAACAAAAAATTTTTTTGGCCTTTTTTTTTTGTAGTGTAGTGTAAAAAAAGTACACTTAAAATATAGGTATCCAAAAGTTGGAGGGCCGAACGATAGCGACGACAATTCTGCGTCGTATAAGCCCTTTCGGAGCAAAATCGGTCCACTGGTTTCCTCTGAATCGTGGCCACCAGTTTGAAAAACGTGGTTTCGAGATAAACGCGTTTAAAGTTTGCAGTTGCTAGGACATTTGGGTCACCTTGTGTCACAAAAAGGCCCATATCTTCTAAACTATTTCGAATTTTTGAAAATCCTTTTGGGGGATATTTTTGAATATCCAAGCTATAAAAAATATGCAAAAAAAAAAAAGTCGAAAAAATTTTTTTTTCCGCAAAGTGTTTTCCCCCTTAAGCGCCCCCGAAAGTTCCGTCTTAATTTCGGTCTCCCCTTTTTGGCTCTTTTCCAAAGTTCGTTCGCCCTCCTTTTTGTACACTTTTGATTGCTGGAGCTTCTTCATGTCCAATCCAACGCAGTCGATGTTACATCAGTGTCCCCATAGAGCTTACACAGTTGGTGATACATTCAAGTGTGAATTCTTTGGAAAAGATGATGCTCGTTCTGTAAGCATTTGGGCATTAGTAAAGTAAATACTTCATCAGCTGATTAAAGTAGTTAAACGATTAGGCATCTTACACCCTGCCTAAGACCTCTTTTGGTATCAAATGGCTCTTTCCTATTTTGACGGAGCTTTGTGTGCTTCTCAACATCATCCTGCAAAGTATGCCAAAAGTAGACAGGACTTCAAAGAACTTTAAGCTTATCGCTGCGTTGAAAGTGGGTTTATAATCAACAAAAAGATGGTAGATATTGTCTCATGGGTTTTCTCCGATATTTGTCGCCATGTGAATATCTGGTCAATGGTGGATTTACCAGGTCTAAAGCCACACTGATAATGTTCGATCAGTTTGCTCATTCTCAGCTTAAGAAGTTTACATAGAATGCATAGTTTTTAGAGTAGCTCTTGCTTATATCAAAGCTTAATGACTCTTCCGTTTTCTTACAATCGACAGGGAGCTAACTACCTTGTAGTTATTTTAGCATGGTATGGCATTACGTTAAAATTGAAGAGTCTGATTTGAAGCCAGTGTGGATATGAAGGGCTTCGCCTAACAAGGTCGCGATACTCCATCGAGTTTGAGTACTCTCCATTATATATATGGACGTTGACGTACAATGCACTGTACGTTCAAGTGGCCCTTGCGACACCAAGCCGAAGTCAAAATAACAGCTCATTCATAGCGACTACGCTACCTTAATCAGCTCTTCATCCAAAATCAGAGCCTGTAACGAGGCTCGTGTTGATTTTGAAGCCAGGCGATTTAGCTGAGTTGTCCGCATTCTATCGCTTCATGGTTTATCGACGCATCCAGCTGCCAGTTGGGGCAGTTTGATAGTAGATAGGGACGTGCCGAAAACACTGAACTCCATTCAGACGCAAAGGCTGGAGCACAAGGTGAATAATTCATCGCTCTGATGAATGAAATGCGTTTTTCGGTATCTTCACCTTAGCAACCCCTGTCTTGCCTCCTCTTTGCAAGTGGGCTATATCTTCAGCTTGGTCCAGATTTTTGTAAATTCACCACTTATGCGAGTTGTTGGTGCAGTTTGTAGTAGATAGCGACAGTAGGAAAAGACCAAGACGATTATGGCTTGACACCTTAGACCCGGGCACGTTCTATAGAGATATGGAGAGGCACGCACTCGGAAAGGTACAGTGCTGACTTTTGTTCCAAGGGGATGCCCAAGCATTAAAGCGGTCCAAAAAAAGGTTTGAGCTGTTGCTGACGCTCTACTGGCGATGGGGCAGTAAGCCAGTTAGGCTGTGTCATCAGCTATAATGGCTATAAGTGTGTTTTGGGCGTCCGGAAACGACAAGTCCGCGGTGTACAGACAAAGGTATTAAACATTACACAGATTCTTTTGTTCTTAACGAAGCAAAGTGCGAAGCTTGGCTTTAATCCAGAGGCAGGCAAACAATATATGCACATTTTTTCATTGGTGTGAGTGAGAGCAGCGCAAAAATTGCTCTCAATTTCAGGAGCAACGCAGCTTATATTGAGCTTATATCGAGATTTTTGGTATGCACACGAGATAGGAATATGCCTGCCCCTGCTTTAATCCTACAAATCTACTTCAATCTTCTTTGTAAAGAAGTCAAATAAATTGCAATTGTCATTGGATGTTGAGGCCAGCGAAACCAGCAAAATTAGTAAATAAAATACATATCCAATTACACTCAAACACTCACACACACAAGTACTAGAAGAGCGCCTAGTTATGCACTAATCTAAACAACACACACACACACACAACTTGCAACTTGATAGTGAGAGACTAAAAAAATGCCCAATTTTGTTTTTTCTGTCTTATCTAAGGTAAAATGCTCTTGTAGAACATACTTTTTAGTCACAGATATACACATACAAGAACAAGCATATTATATATATATTATATATATAATATAGATATATCTATATACAACATTTATATATGTGAAATAATAGTTGCAGACAGACAGACAGACAGGCAGGCAAACAGGCAGCAGAATTACATAGAATATCTGTGATCTTTAATATGTATAAAATAAACAACTAAGTGTAGAACAAACCCTGAAGAAGACGAAGAATTTCCCCGCTTAAGCACACACACACACACACACACTCTCACACGTAAGCTTTGTTCACGTTCTGTTGCCTACTTTTAAGGGCTTACCAAGTTTACTTTGCTTTGAAAACCTAAAAAAAAAAAAAATGTTAAATAAAAACATAATGTGCGCTAGCTTTTAAGCCAATGACAAAACTATTTTCAGTTCTAATTTTGTGTATAATTTTTGTTTTTATGTGTTTTTTTTATTCATTCTTTGGCTATGTGGTTGAAATTTTGATAGCTGTCCTAGCAAATCGATCTCAAAATTATAACAAAAAAGCGGGCTTAGCTAAATTTGGGGCGGTTGTGGCAAAAAAACAAACAAATTTATTTGGTTATGTTTAATGTTTTTAAAGCTACAACAAAACAAGAATAACAACAACAACAACAACAATGCAAAATTCTAAATTCGAAATTCGAAATTAAAAAAGAAAAGAAAAAAAAAACCAACACACACAAAAACTTTGGATTTAACAATTTGGCTGTGATAGCATTAAAAAAAACTAAGAGAGGAAACAAACAAAAACATTTAACTAGTTGATAAAAAAAAAAAAAAAAAACAAATGCTTTTGATTTTGTTGTTAGCTTATGTTCTCCGAGAGTGGCAGTATTAAAAAAAATGAGCAAAAAGGAGAAGGAAACCAAAATGAAAATAAAAAAAACATTATTAACAGGCATCAATTCAAGATGTGATAGAACAAGAAAGAAGCATAAGAATATACACATAAATGTAAAACAAAATTTAAAGTTTAGGAACAAAAAAAAAAAAAACCAAAATTGTGATTTTCGGCCTTTTAGAAACAAAATTAAAAACCAAAACCTAACTACATAAGACACACTCACACACTTACACTTAAACACACAACCGCCGCCAACAAAAAAAAAAAAAAAGTGAGAGAAACTTAAAAACAACAACAACAACAACAACCACATTCCAAGTATCCAAAACAACTGGGAGACAAATTTCAACCACTTCAACTTCTGTTCTGTTTTTTCTCTGTGTCGCCTTTTATTGATTACTCTTACTCTATGTCTTTTTTTTTTCATCTGTGTAATTCTAATTTGTAATTATCTAAGCAAAGAAAATGATGTTATTATTAAACAAATTGTATTGTATACCAACTTATATGAAATTTATTTAGCTTTAGTGCAAAAACAAAAACGACAACAACAAAAACAAAAAAAAAACACAAAAAACATGGCAACAGCTTTTTAGTTCTTTTCTCTTTGTCTGCATACACACACCCACACACCAACACACACACACAATGAATTTTACAAAACAAACAAAAATTTACCAAAAAAAAAATTCAACCAAAAAAAAATAAAAAATAAAAACAAGTTTAAATTTCCCAAAAATATACAAAAATTTTGGTCTTTATTTCTCTCATACTTTTTCTCATCCATTTATAACAAAAATTCATTGTGTTACATTTTATTTCTGTTGTTCATTTTTAGTCGATTAAGTTTAGTTTAAGTTTTATGCTTAAGTTGTGATCAAAAGTTCCTTAGTTTGGTTCCCCGAATTAGTTTTTTTTTTTTTTTTAAATGAAGCCATTAAAACACAAATTCTTACAAGTTCCTTGACAACAAAAAAACAAACAAACAAACAAACACCTAAATATATAGCAAAATATACAAGAAATGCCAATTTTCCACACAGTTTGATTTGGTTAATTACTTTTGTTTGATTTTCTTACGTTTTTTGTTTACCTTTAAAATTGTTGCCAGGTTTTTTACAAAAAATTAAAAAAAAAAATAAAATCAAACACACAGCTTTTTGCTAATCGAAATTTTTAGTCAAAATTTTACCCAAAATTATTAAAAAAAAAAACTTTAGGCCAAAATAGGAGAGAGTCAAAATTGATTTAATAAACACAATTTTTTTTTAGTTTACGGCACTAATTAGCCTCGAATTTGTAAACAACATTAGGGAAAAAGTAAAACTTAAAGGGTAAGCTTTGTGTTCAGGCAACTGTGAAACATTCTAATGGTTTTTTTTTTAAGTTTGAGATGATCTTAAGATCATTTACCTCGACAAGACAGTAGGGGTTTTGTACCACTTAAGGGGGGGAACACACTTTGCGATGAGCAAAAGTAGATGGTTTTTAAAAAAATTCCAGAAAAAAAAGTATAAGAGATTTTTTATTTTTGTTTTTTTTATTAAATAGTTAATGAATGAAAGGAAAATACAAAATTTTTTTTTTGTCAATATGAGGGCCGTTCAGAAAGTTATCGGCCTCCGAAAAATGATGAATAAAAAAAAGGTGCCCACATGGTGACCATGGTTGCAGCACTTGGGATGATCTGAAAAAAAAGAAAAATGCGGTTATGTTTAGAACTAATGTGGCTATCGTTCGGCCCTCCGAAAAAAAATTGAAAATTTTTTTGACAAAATGGCGGACATTTGAAAACAAAAAATTTTTTTGGCCTTTTTTTTTTGTAGTGTAGTGTAAAAAAAGTACACTTAAAATATAGGTATCCAAAAGTTGGAGGGCCGAACGATAGCGACGACAATTCTGCGTCGTATAAGCCCTTCCGGAGCAAAATCGGTCCACTGGTTTCCTCTGAATCGTGGCCACCAGTTTGAAAAACGTGGTTTCGAGATAAACGCGTTTAAAGTTTGAGTTTGGTTAAAAATATCGTATTTTTACGAAAACATAGGGTCACAAAAAGGCCCATATCTTCTAAACTATTTCGAATTTTTGAAAATCCTTTTAGGGGGATATTTTTTGAATATCCAAGCTACAAAAATATGCAAAAAAAAAAAGTCGAAAATTTTTTTTCCGCAAAGTGTTTTCCCCCCTTAATTGACCAGCTCAAGTGAAATATGTATTCAGTTTGTAACACTCTTCTTAAGTCAAAGCTACGCGTAGACTAAGAAGCTTTGAAAGACTCGCAGAACCCAATGTATGACGTTAGTAAAGCTCTGCAAGCCTTACACTCTTCATGAGCAAAAGCTTCGCGTAGACTAAAAAGTTTTCAAAATCTTGTGTCAAATTTGTTCCATTATTATGCCTTCTCTATGCCGCTTTATGAGATGAGCGATGCAAACAGTGTTTACACTCTAAGTACTCGATACTAAGTACTCGATTTTAAGTACTCGATAGATTGAACAGACCACTGACAGCCAGACTGTATTCAGTTTGTAAAACTTTGAGCGACACTTTCAAGAAAGCACTGACTAGAGCTTTGAAGACTCCGACCAACTTACAGTAATTTGACGTTAGTAAGCTCTAGCCTTACACTCTTCCTAAGCAAAAGCTTCGCGTAGACTAAAATGTTTTCAAAATCTTCTGTCAAATTTGTTCCTTTATTATGCCTTCTCTTTGCCACTGCTTGAGATGAGCGATGCAACCAGTGTTTACACTCTAAGTACTCGATTCTAAGTACTCGGTACTAAGAACTCTTTACTTAGTGCTCGATTATAAGTACTCGATTCTAAGTACTCAATTCTAAGTACTCGATACTAAGTATTTGATTCTAAGTATTTGATACTAAGTACTCGATTTTCAGTGCTGGATTCTAAGTACTTAAAACTAAGAACTCGTTACTCAGTATTCTATACTTAGTACTCGATTATAAGTGCTCGATACTATGTAGTTGATACTAAGAACTCAATACTCAGTGCTGGATTCAAAGTACTCGAAACTAAGAACACGATACTCAGTATTCGATACTCAGTACTCGATTCTAAGTGCTCGATAATAAGTATTTGATACTTAGTACTCAATACTCAGTGATGGATTCTAAGTGCTCGAAACTAAGAGCTCGATACTCAGTATTCGATACTCAGTACTCGATTCTAAGTGCTCGATACTAAGTGTTTGATACTAAGTACTCGATACTCAGTGCTGGATTCTAAGAACTCGACACTAAGGACTCGTTACTCAGTATTCGATAGTCAGTACTCGATTCTAAATACTCGCTACTAAGTATTTGATACTAAGTACTCGATACTCGGCCACACCTCTTGCTGTTGGCGCCAGCATTGCAGTAATTAGCCATGAAAAGCCTCTCAAAAACTGCCGTTCGGATTCGGCGTTAAATTGTAGGTCCCTTTCTCTTGTGCTGAAATTAGAAGCGCACAAGCCAAAGGTAAAACTTCCAATTTGATCTTTCAAAATTGAATTGAAAAGCCCGCTGGTGATAGCACTTGGGGTCCTTAAATATAATTTGGTTTAGTCTGTGGAAAGTATGCCGAGATCTATAAACAACTCCGAATATCCGTTGCATTTTGATAACATGCTCGATTAGCTTCTCTCCCATCATTTGAAAATCTTATCTCATTAAAATTGAAGTACCTTATACCTTACTTTTTGTCACATGGTAAATGAAAAAATGAACCTAGGTAAGGTAAAAGGTTTTCGAATTTGAAAATAACGAGGTAAGGTAAAGGGAACACAAAATATGTAAAATATGTAGGTACAAATATCTAGTTACTTCCTAACACTGCCTATATATGTGTGTATTGCGCTCAAACTCGCGGTCGCTCCCTTTCGCGCTCTTGGCATAAGTAGCATTGTTGTTGGCGTCGTATTTTATTTGTTGTTGCATGCAAAACGCATATGCAGAAAACAGTCGCGAGCCACTTCTGTCGCGACGGCGCTGCCGCCGACTTGTGCTTCTGACTTGCGCTCCTCACCAAATGCAGCAGCAAGGCAACTGAGAAAAATCACGAAGCGACGACTGCTGCTTTTTTCAAAAAACGCTTTCTTCGACTTTAGGATTTTGTCAGAAGCAGAGGTAGAATCAAAAGCAGACAAAACAAAACAAGAAAAAAAAGGATATGCAAAAATATCCATTGGATGATTTTCCCTGGATATGTCTATAATATCCTTTTATCATCCAATGGAACTGAAAAATCATCCAAAGGATATGAAAATTTGCTCCGTGATATAAAGGATATTAAAGTAATACAGTCCAATAGGAAATGGTCTTTTTTTGTAGTTTCTTAAACACGGTATTTTACAGCAGTTTAAGAAATCCTGGAAGTGTCAGCTAATAATTCGTTACCTCGATTAAATCTGACTTTTTAAAACTAACCAGAGTTATTCCCAAGGTATCCCTTCTATTTGATCCAAATGCTCTTCTATGATGAAATCGTAAGTGCTGTTCTACATTTAGACTTTATAACTGACTCTTCAAGCCTCCAGCCAATAGTGTCGGTCTTACTTGAACCACTTGCTAGTTCTTTTTATGACTGTTCACACTCATTTGTTCTTTAGCTCAGTTTATTACTCTCACCAGTACTTTCGTCTGTTATACTTATTCTATATATATCGTTCATTTTCTTCTATCTTGTTAATTCCCACCTTTTCATACTTTCGACATTAACTTAATGTTTACTATACTATATTCCTGTTATTCGTTTTTGTTCATACTCTGATAGTCTTTTTCTTTGTACCCCTTTCATTATCATCTATCCTTTTTTTTTTCTTGGTGTTCTTCATCACTTTTAGACTCCTCTTTCTTTACTTTTGATACTCCTCACTCTCAGATTCACCTTTGTTATTGTTTATATTTGATATCCTTTCAGTACCTTTTCTTTATAATTATTTTGAAGACTTTCTTCAGTCACTTCAAACCAAAGCCATTACCACTTATCTCATCCTTTTTACCCACACTGACTCACCAACCCATACCCCACTCTCCTTCTACTTCTATCTCTACATTGACATGAAAACTAATCAACTCACTAACAAAATATTATTAAACTCATTGAAAGAAGGAATTATTTATTGTATGTACCCTAGCACTTACCTTTACAACTTCCAACTTGAAATAATCAAAATATACTTGTTCGTACATGTCAAATTCGGTCATCTAATAAGTTTACACTAAAGATTAAACGAACATTTAAGTACATTTTACTAAAGAAATTTTGTTTAAAAAAGCCCAAATTTTAACTAGTTTTTGGTCCATAACAGTACCGAACCTGCAGCCGTTTGCAACCCTGGAAAACCCTGATTATGGTACCTAACAAATTTTTGAATAGCATTCGCCAACTCTCAATACTCAAACCAACTTATAGTATAAATCTTGCAACAATTGAAGTTGTTTTACTAAGCTAAAAAGGGAGACCAACATTTGCAATGGATTTGCTTACAAAACGAGTAGATGCTGTCAAGCAAATCTCAAATATTTTGAAAAAACTGTAGTCTATTTAAAGTTCAGGAACACAAAGCTTACCTTATAAAAATTATATACCATCTCGACAAAAAAAACAAAACCAAAAATATTTAAGAAACTTTTAGCAAGGCATAAAAATGTTCAAGTACTTACTTAATTGCATATGTATGTACACACACACACACACAGACATACCCAACTTTCAGATTCGGCTTTAGTTCTCTTAAGTTGAACATTCAGTTAGCACAGCAAAAACATAAATAATAATACTGAGATATATAGCATCTAAATATATATAAACCAAAATATCATTCATTAGGCGTACTGCAAAACATGCATTTTAAAGGAAACAGGAATTTAATTGATATATACAATTAGAAATATATATATATATATATACAACATATTTGATGAAAAGGGCAAAACCAAGTTATTTATACACACACACCCACACACACCACACACACTCACGTGCTAATTATAGAAACTTGTACAGCAAAGCAGGAAGATGAAAAATAATCACTATTAAAATGTACATAATAAATGGCTTTCCCCCCTTCCCCCTCTTCGCCATCCCAAAAAGACAGACAAACATTTACGCTAGAATTGCATACAAGTCGAATTTATATAAAACAACAAAATATATATAAGTATATATATATATATAAATGAATGAAAATAAAGTAAACTAAAATATTTACTAAACAAATATCATTTCAAAAAAACAAGAACATAAAAAAAGGAAAAGCTTTGGCACACAAATGATTTAATATAAAATTCAAGACCAAAATTCAAACCAAACCCAAAAAACAAACTCAAAAACCACAAAACGCAAGTTTCGGCATAAAACTAACATAAAAAAAAAACAATGTTTTCGATCAATTCTTTCGGCTTTCTTTTTGGCATTGACAAAACAAAAACAAAAACCACGTGTTACATTGTTCGTTTTTCCTCATTTTCCATTTTCATTTTTCTAGCAGAAAAAGTGCTCAGGGTAAACACACAGATTCTTCCAATACAATATAACTAATAAACAACAACAACAACAAGAACAACAAACAATATTTATATATGTATTTGTGTATGCATAACTTATATACAACTACAGCAACAACAACAACAACAACAAGAACAACAACAACAATAGTACCAATATTTTGTGAAACAAAATGGCTGCAAAATGCTTATAAATGCATCATCATATATATAAAAATAAACTATTTCTATTTTTATGATTAAAACAAACAAAAAAACATATAAACAAAAAAAACCACAAAAAAATGCATATTTTTTTATAAACAAATCAACTAATTCAATTATACAACAAACCAAATAATATAACAAATTATTTACACAATCAAACAATAGTTTAAATATAACAAAAAACAACAACCACAACAAATCATATATACAAACATAAAAATGAGACTCCCCGCAGAAGTGAATTAACTATAACTGATAACACAAAATCCAATACAAAATGTATAATTAAAGATTTCTTGTGTTCTTTCGTTGTTAATGGCCACATCAAACCAGCAAATAGTTCAAAGCAAAACTTATAAAGTGTTAACCTAGACCCTGGCTTAATCCGTACAAAACATAAACAACACCCCAGTACAAGTTCGACCTAGTCGAACTTTTGATAGCCTTGCAGAAACTCTAAACCTTACCAAGTAGAGGTATTTAGTAGAATATCAAAGACATTCTTTCATTTTCAATATAATAAGAACTCCCTAAATTTTAGAAGTAATAACTGTCTTATGGCTCTTCAGGGCCATTTTCCGCTACTTTTTCACTCAACGACAGCTTCTTCGCCCTTTCGAAACTCAGTTTTGAATAATGAAGCCACAGTGTAGTACAAAGCTGTGTACTCAGACAAGCTAAATCGACTTAGCTGAGGTCAACTCCCTATAAAAAAAAGCTATCTAAACGGTTGCTAAAACTTTTAGCTTGCCTCTTAGCTTGAGCTGGTCTCAGACAAGCTAATTGCCTCAGCTAGAAACGCGTGGCGCCGCTACCTTGACCCGCTAAAAGCTGATAGCTATGGCTATAGGTTTAGTTAGGTAGGAGCCAAAAAAAAAATGGTTTGCAATTATTTAGCAAGTTACCCTTGCTAAATGAATTCAACAATGGCTGCAGCCTGCAGCAAAAAACAAAATAAAGCACTACGTTTAACGTTTGGTGGTATTTTTCTGTTGAAGGTAGTGTTGTGAAAACATCGTTAGTGGGCAACATCGATAGTTTTACTTTCGATAGAGAAAACCATCGATAGTATCGTTAGTATTCTAAAATTCTTCTTCTTCTTCTTCTTTGGCCATCACAACCGTTTTACGGTCTCGGCCGCTGCCACTAATGCCCGCCACTCGCCTCTGTCCCGAGCGACATTCCACCAGAAGGACACTCCCAGCTTCGCAATGTCTCCCTGCACCTGGTCGCGCCATCTCCGCTTTGGTCGACCCGCCGGGGGAGTGTCTCCCAACTCGATCGCATGCCGATTGTACACACGCTTTGCTGGAGCGTTATCATCCATACGGGTAACATGTCCTATCCAGCGCAGCCGCTGTTGTTTTATGCGCTTGACTAGGTCAGTGTCCCCATAGAGCTCATACAGTTCGCGATTCATTCGCCGCCAACATTTAGAGGTCCATAAATCCTCCGAAGAACTTTTCTCTCGAACACGCCAATTGCCGCCTCATCCTCTTTTGTCATTGTCCATGCTTCTGCGCCGTATAGCAGGACTGGGATGATAAGCGACTTGTATAGCGCAATTTTCGTTTTCTGAGAGAGGGCTCTGCTCTTGAACTCCTTATTGAGCCCGTAATAACATCGGTTTGCAAGAGTAATTCTTCTTCGGATTTCCAGACTGGTGTTGTTGTCGCTGGTTATCGTCGTTCCGAGGTAGACAAATTCCTTAACAACCTTGAAGTTGTAGTCTCCCATTGCAACAGATTGTCCAAGCGTAGACTCACTGCGCGTTGATTGTAGGTACTTCGCCTTATCCTCATTTACCGCTAAGTTTTGACTGCTTCTCTATCTCTGAGAGCGCCTGTTTTACCACAGATTCCGATTTTGCCGATGATATCAATATCATCGGCATATGCAAGTAGCATGTTATCTCTGGTAAAGATGGTGCCCGTTCTGTTAGCATCAGCAGATTAAAGAAGTCGCACGATAAGGTATCACCCTGCCTAATACCTCTTTTGGTATCGAAAGGCTCGGAGAGGTTTTTTCCTATTTTGACGGAGCTTTGTGTGCTTCTCAACGTCATCATGCAAAGTCGAACTGGAATACCAAAGGTAGACAGGGCTTCAAAGAACTTTGACCTTATCGGCGTGTCAAAGGCGGCTTTGTAGTCAACAAAAAGGTGGTGGGTGTCGATATTTTCTCTCTCGGGTCTTCTCCAGGATTTGTCGCAATGTGAATATCTGGTCCGTGGTGGATTTGCCAGGTCTAAAGCCACACTGATAAGGTTCAATCAGTTCACGTATTCTTCTCGGCTTTAGACGTTCACATAGGATTATAAAATTCCACTTTGATTAAATCAACAAAAAATTATAATTAACAAACAACCAAAACAAACCATTTCCAATATTTTTCAAGGTATTGTAAATAAAGAAGTATATCACTTTCACAAGAAACTCATTGGAACTTAAGAAATCAAACCTTGTTAAGCAGAAGAACTTGCTTCCTGATCAATTATACATTTAAAATGATTTTCCTGCTAAACTCCAGAGATACGGTACCTTGATAGACAATTTAACGTATCATGATACCGGTGCATGTATCAAGGATAAAGTACGCTCCCTTTAAGTGATACTGATACCATGAGTTGCAATTGTATAAGTTTTTCTGATACCTGCTCAGCGATCAATCTTTCTGCTGAACAACGCCAATCTCAGCCGCCTTGCAGAACATTCGTTCCGATTCGGTCGAAGTCCCGGGAATGTGCAGATATTGAGCTGCCACTGCTCAGACTTTTGAACACACATACATGCACGCAACACACATACATGCACAAAAGACACACTCTCACCGATTTCAAGTGTCTCGAGTGAGCGCGTACATAAAGAGAGCGACAAGAAGCTCTCACTGATTGACCAAAGAGCACGCTGAGTAAAAACAGGTTTAAAGTGTCTTTTTGATCCCGTTTTCAATTGTGTCTGGGAGCAACAGTTCTTTTTGGGACTTTCTGCAAAAAGGGACCACTTCTTGCGAGCTCTGCTTCAAAGTCATTTCTATAGCTACACATACAAAAACCATTGTGCTAACGTCTGTATTTTCGAATTGTTAATTTAAACAGGAAAAAATTAAACAACATTCGATGTCATTTTTGAAAAAAAAAAAACAGAGAATTGCTGACGAAATGAGATTTGAGTTGAAAATTTATCGTATATATGGTCGCACAAAGAAATTGTAAACACAAGCACTTAATGACCTATTCAACTCTTTGAGAGCGCCACCATTTACTATCCTGTTTTGGATTTCTTTGATTTCTAGATCTTTCGTGATATTCTTGCATTCGAAGGTTTGTTGCCATACCAATTCAACCCTGGGAAACCGTTGGAAAAAAGTTGAATCTTTCACAAATTTTCTAATATTATTTCAAGTGCTCTCGACGATCCCTGTCACTTTGGCAACAGCTGAACGGACTCTATCTCTGTTAAAAAGATTGAAAACCTACACAGAAAAAAAGATTCAAAACAGATTCATTTAGACTCAATATGTCTTTAATTTCCTTTTAATCATCCAACGGAGCTGAAAAGCATCCAAAGGATGATCATTTTTCATATACTTTGCATGGTTCTCAGCTTCATTGGATGATTAAAAGGATATTAAAGACATATTCAATCCTAATAAATACAGGAAATCATCCAATTTTCTCTGTACCTACGTGCTAATATCTGTGAGCACAGACTTAACGGGTTTGCGTTAGGAAAGTCAAACCTTGTCGATTTCAAGTATTATACATATGAGGTTTAACTACCATGTGATAACAATATGAACTTTCTTTTAAAGAAATAAAAATGAATTAATATTTTTTGTTTTTAAAAATAGTTTCTTGAGAACCCATACCCCCATCCAAAGTCAAATCCTAGAACCGCGCCTGATCACTGAAAGTATTACATAATAAAGCACTTTTACAAACTCATCCTGAGCCTAATGCTCTGGTCAAATTTTAATCTTTGGATTAGTCCCGATAAAGAACTATCGATATTTCTATCGATAGACCATTGATTTCAACAATTGCTGGTTAATTGCTGAAACAAAATGATCAATGATGAATTTTTTTCATCCATACAATACATAGCAACAAATAAATAATGCAAAACCATATAATTTGAATAATCTGGATGAAACCAAACTTGGGAAACGACGTTCTTAAAAATTGATATTCAAACCAAATACTGAATTATACCTTGGCAGTTTGTAGGCTGAACTCTTGTATTCTAAAAATATCAAAATCTCGTTAAGGAAATTTTTTGTATGAACTTTTTGTACAGCTAATTGATTAGAGTATCCCTATCCAGAACAGAACGAAAATTTGTATGTTGTTGAATGACAGATGGCGCTTCGCCCGCTTCATAGAACTTTAATGCACACATGAGGGTCAAGAATGTTATTATATCTTACTAAATTATAAATTGTCAGATTAGTTTATCTTGACATTAGTAGCGAAATAGTTATATCGATGTTCCGATAAATAACGTGTCGTGGGACACGATAATTTTTTATATTAACAGTGCACCAATAGGGGAATTGTGGTCCGATTTGAAAGAACAACTTCAGTAGCTACTGGAGTATAATAACTTCTTAAGCTTTGTCAAACGAGTGTAATCCGATAGGGCTGTCAATTAGTTTTGCAAGGCTATCATCCGACTTAAACTAGTTCCAGTCCAGTCAAAGCATTTACAATCCCCAATTTATCTCCACTCTCTTCAAACGACAATAAACCAAACCTGCGCAACTCAATCAATTAATCAATATAAAGTATCAATAGATCCCGAAACAACTGAACTGGTCCTGGCCGTTGTAGTAAAGTGAATACCCCCTAAATGAAATACACACACTCACACTTACACAAATGTACCCTGTTGACAAAATGCCTTCTTTTACATACAAACATTATTCATTTACATACATACAATTCATACATAATCGCCTACAATACAAATACTACCATTAAGTAACAACAACAACAACAAGAACAAATAGCCACAATTATAATCAACAATTGACAAATGTTATGCAAAGTGTTTTTTCCATAAACTTTTTCTTATGTTTGTAGCTGCTAAATATACATACATACAAATTGTTTGTTGATTTTTCATACTTTTTTTTGTATGCAATCTGTTCGATTTTTTAGTTTTCGTATATAGATGCCTCGTTTTTCGGTTCGAAACTTGTAAGTTAACTCAATTCTGAAGAATACAGTGAAACGCAATAAACAAAATACTAAGCAATTGGTTTCATCGGCGTATTAAATGACAACAACAACAACTACAACAACAACAAAATGCAATACCACTTAAATAACTTAATAAATAAATGAGAACAAAAAACCAAGAAAATATAACTGAATACATATGTTTGAGTGCCAAGCTAACAATTCGAAGACATACTGTACATAGATAAAACACAAAATAAAACTTTATAAACAATATGGAAATATGTAAGTTGATTTGTGTTGTGAACAGTGGGTAGAAATTAGGTATGAACTGGTTCTTCTTCTTAAAAGTTATGTATACGTATCTTTTTTTTTTAAATTTGTAATTGAAACTCTAGCATGAGACAGCTTTTGAGTGAACTAGTTTATTTTTAAAAAATGTTTAGTTTTCTGTGAAATAATCTAAGAAACCACTACTCTACTTATAGATGGCTTCTATATGAACTAGTTATCTCAAAAATTATATAAAAGGTTTATAGAAACAAAGCTTTTTCATTCTTTCAAATGTTCTCCAAAGCCAAAAAACATTGGGTTTCTTATCAACTTAAATAAAAAAGTATGATTAGGTTTTATTTAAGTAAAAATAAAATTATATGGAACTAGGCTCTAATCTGAAAAAGTTTAATTGACCAGCATAACGAACGTAATAATTAATCACTCAAAAATTACCAATTCTACTTACAATGAACCAGTAGCCCACATCTTTAGGTATGACTAGTTTTCTTTAAAATCGAATGCAATATTTCAAACTGTAAAACGATATAGCTTGCGGTACTAGTTGTGTTTCTAAGATGAGCTGGCTCCCTTAGGAAATCTTTTATAAGATGAACTTGATTTATTATGAAACCAAGAGATTCCATTTTCGTGACGCTATGCATCGCCGCGTTTTCGTGCGTCTCAATCTGAGCTCAGCTATTTGAATCAATCAACATAGTTATTTTCCTAATGTTATTTACTTCCATCAATGTTTTTATTTTAGATTAGAGTTTCCCAAGAAGAAAGGCTCTCTGTCTTTCTCTCTGAAACTATCTGATTTATTACTCCGGCAAGCATTCGGTATGAATTGCCGAGTGTGTTCGGCCCCAGGGGCTATGGTTGGGGAGCACTGCTTTAGATGCTTAAAAGACATAAAAAAAAGGAACTAGTTCGTTTTAAAAAAAGACATTGTCAGTCTATTATCTATAATTTTTGTTAGCAATTCAGTTGTTTCCTTTAGAAAACAAAAATTGGCTAGAGAAAATGAACTAGTTCACTAGAAAATTAACTAGTTCACTATAAAATTAACTAGCTTACTAAGAAATGAACTAGTTCACTAGAAAATAAACTAATTCCCTTACAAAACCCCATTTTTTTCACCAAAAATAAAATAGTTCTCTCAGAAATATATACTTATTTTATTTGTAATTAAAGAAAAAGCTACCAAATGAGAACTAGTTCTTTTGAAAATTCACTAGCTTTATCAGGTCCCCCAAAATAACTACATAAAGTGAACTTGTTTAGCTAAAAATGGACTTGTTGCATGAAATAAAATGAATTTTTTCGTTAATAGGCAATTCACACTGAGCACATCTTACATCCCACATTCTGTCAAATTATTAAATGGATCAGTGTCTTATAGAAATATGCTAAAAATATGACAAATTTTCACAATTTGTATGACTCATGATTTGGGATGTTAGATGTGCTCAGTGTGAATAGCCTACACTCAGAAAAAAAATCGCCCTGAATTTTAGAAAATCGCCCTATTTTAAAATTTGCCCTGGTATTTAGAAAAATTTTCTAATAAACAGAAAAAGTTTTCTGAAAATAAGAAAAATATGGCATAAAAAAATTTTTTTAGAAAAAACTTTTCTAAAAACAAGAAAAGGCCAGATTTTTCTGATTTTTAGGGCGCATTTTTCTAAAGTCTTTTTCTTAAAAACAGGGCAAAATTAACCTTTAATATTAGAAAATGGTAGCCCTTAAAGAGACTACTGGAATTTCTTAAAAACAGAAAAATTTTCTGGAACTAATTTTCTTAAAAACATGGCGATAGTAGCCATTGCTTTTAGAAAAAAAGGTGTTAGATTTCAGAAATGTTTTCTCCAGTGCAGAAATATAAGTAGGCCATTCAGACGTGCCACTGCAACGCTGTGAAATAGCCTAACCGTCTAAGCGGCCGCCGTCGTTGCGCGCGACAAAGGTCTTGGGTTCTAATCCCAGTCAGTCCCTGAAAATTTTTATTTATTTAATAAAAATTAATCAAAGCAGCTGGGGTGTTGTTCGAAAGAAGCGGACCCTGGAGCTGGACCGGTGGTGGACAGGGACCTGGACCGGTGGTGGATCTGGAACACCTTACCTGGTGGTGGATCTGGACCACCCACCCGGTGGAGGATCTGGACCACCCGGTGGTGGACCTGAACCGGTGGTGGATTTGGACCTGAACCGGTGGTGGACGTGGACCAGGAGGTGGCCATTGGTGTGGACCTGGACCCGGTGATGGACCTGAACCGGTGGTCTTAAACAATTTTTTCTGCTTTTAAGAAAATACCTTTCTATTATTAAGAAAAATTTGTCTCTATATTAGAACAAAAATATCTTATTTTAAGAAAATAGTTTCTATGATTCAGAAACAAATTCTAGTTCTAAGAAAAGTAGCCCTTTGGTTAAGAAAAGCTTCCCATAATATTTAGAAATTATTTTTCTAAATTTTAGGGTGAGTCGCCTTAGGACGGATTTCAAAGGCGAATTTCTAATTTTAAGGGTTAATTTGGGACTTTTTTTTATGAGTGTACATACCTTTGCACAAACTTATTATACTCTGTGTACCTTTGGTACAGAGTATAATTACGTCGATGTTTAAGGTTCATGGCATGTTTACTCAATCAGCTGTGTTTTGTTTGATGACAATTGCTTAACGCTTGCACTTTTGCTATGATAGCAACAGCTCTCCCGCACTGTCTTTATGTGAAAACATTTCCAAGCGGTCTTTTCGTTTGGCTTCTCTGCCAAAGTAAGTGCTCGTAATATCTAGTGCCAATCATATTGCATCGGCTGATCAACGCAAAATAAGGCCCACTGCCTTTTAACACAGAGTCCACGTATGTGCTGTTAAGCACAAAAATTTTATATTTGCGTCATACTTCATCTTCCCTCAATTTTTTTATGAAACTTCACGTTACGTCGGAAGTCCGTGTAGGTCTTTACCTAACAATAAGCAAGTTTGCTTTCAACGAACGCGTTTGAAAGCTCCAAAATAAGTTAGTTGCTTCTCAAGTGAAACTGTTTCCTTGCTAATTTATCCTGAAGATATGAAAATTTACGAGGTAACTTCAAAATGAACTAGTTTCCTCTCAAAACCCCTGTTTTTACACCAAAGTCTTAAGCTAGTTTTCTCAAAGTTTTAACTGTTCCACGTATTAATAAACAAGAAGCTTAAAAATGTCGATTAGTTTAATTGAAAATGAACTAGTTGCCATTTTCTTGATAAATAAGCAAATACTGTTACTGAAAGTCAAGTGGGTAAATTGAAAATGAACTAGTTCCTACTCAGAAGAAGCATTTTAAAGCTAAAAATATACAAAAGAATCAGAAAAAAATCTTAAATAAACAAACTAGAGAACCATTTCAACCCCAAATGCTGCACAAACGCAACTGTTTACAGGGGAAATAATCTAGAAGGTTCACAAAATGAACTAGTTCTAGTGGCTAAATAGAAAATGAACTAGTTCCTTCTAACAAGAAGCATTTCAACGCTGAAAATAAAATATATCATAAACTGCTTTACTTAAGAATGAACAAAAAAATTTGAAGAAAATCTAACTAATGAACAAAAGAACCATTTCAACCCGAAATGCTGCTCAAATGCAGCTGTTAACATGGAAAATAATCAAGAAGATTCAGAAAATGAACTAGTTCTCCCAACATAAAACCTGTTCCTGTGCAACTTTTCAACATTTTCGCCAACTAAAAAAAACCAAAAGTAAACTCCTTAACCAAACTTTTTTGAACTAGTTCACCAGCTTGACCACTGTTCAATCAATAACAACACTCAACTGTACATAAAATCCTAAAAAAAAAAAACCATAAACATAAATCAATAAAAGATTTCTTTATGATGCTCCGTTTTATGGAATCACCCCCTTCCAACACCCCAAAAAAAAAAACTAAAATACAATGCCTGTACATACATATAGTTAGCATGTGTCTAGAACTTCTAAAACAAACAAATTTCTACTTAATCCCAAATAAAATGAAAATATTATGAGAAAAACTTTGAAAGAGAGAGAGAAAAACATAGAACCAATTTTTAAATGCATCCATCAAATTGTACATTTCGAAATCGTTTTTGATACCACACTTAGAGTAACAACAACAACAACAACTACAAAAACAAAAACAATATACACCTACTAATAGAATAGACATATACATACATACGTACATATATGCATACATACATACATAGTGAACAAAACATAGCAGGTCATTAAAGAAAATTTAAGAAAGAAAAAAAAACCCTAGAAAAGCTTGGCAAGTTATAAACAATTTTTGGCATACGCTCACACACACACACACAGACAAACACACAACTTTTTAGGCTTGTAATGAATTGTTAATAAAGAATTAAGGCTTTTTAAGCTTTTTTTTTTTGGGTAAACAAAAAACGTAATAAGAAGAAAAAAGTAAAAAAAAGAACACTGTAGTGCCTACTCCCCTTAAAAAAAAAAAAACAAAAAAAGAAAACAAAATATATATATACATATATATATACAATACATATATACATTATACATAAACTTAAAGGTAATATTTTATAAAAGAAAAGGCATAAACAAAGTCAGAACCGAAAATTGCAGTTTTTTTGATAGTTATTTTTTTAGGTCAGAGCAATGGAGAGGCATTGAATCTATATATATATATATATACACACACATACACACATACACAATACATATACAGCATTTGTAAACAAACTAAAAAGAAAAAGACACTATTAGCAACAACAACAACAAGAACAACAACAAAAACTGAACTTAGTTATACTACTTACAACAACAAAAGATAAAACCAAATCAACAAGAACAACAAAAAGTAGAAAAGACACAACAAGAACAAGAACAACCAACAACAAAGTAGTTTTGCATATCCACAAAAAGAAAAACCACAAAAAAAAAATGAAGAAAATAAAAATTATCAAAAAAAAAAAAAAAAAACTTCAAATATATATCTATATATATATTAGTTTATAGAGCGCAAAAAAAGAAAAACAAAAAAAACAAAAACAAATATTTTCACATGGAAAAAACAGCAACAATAACAACTACATATTACAAAAATACTTGAAAAAAAAAAAAAACAAAAATATTTAATTAAGCAAGAAAAATTTTTAACCTTCCCGAAAAAACGAACAGACAAACAAAGCCACAGAAATGTTTTAGTTAAATTTTAAGCAAATTTCATTCCATATTTTTTTTTTCTTTGAATATTTTTAATAGGTTCAAATGTTTTATTTATGCTTGGCAGTCAGTCACACACACAAACTCACACACACACACACACACACACAGAAACACACAGCCAGAAGGAGATGCAGATGTCTCTCCAACATGAAGCCATGGCAAGGCGTCGCCACACTTGGAATATTTTGATCTATGTCAAACTATGATAGCCTCATCGATTCCCTTATCAAGCAACTAACATCCAAATTGTCTTTAAAACCGAATCAAATTTGCTTAGTTCTTTGAAATATTTAAAACAAATAAAGTTTTGTTTGCACTGACTGACTGATTTCATATACAAGTTGAACGCACAGCCCAAACAATACTCAGAAAAAAAAATCAAAAAAATCACGGACATTCTGAAAGCAAGTATGAAAGTATTGACTTGAGTAGGCATATTATAATACCAGAATTCCTGTCTTGATCCCATTTTTAGTTGGGGTGCCCATTTAAAGGGGGTAATGCTACTTGGAACGCTATTTTTTACCTTTTTTTAAAAAATATTTTATTTAAAAACGGAAATAGTTATATAAATTCTGTTTTTTTTGTATTAAGAACATATAGAATTAAGTAAAAAAAAATTTTTTTTTCCTTTGTACGAGGGCTGTTCAAAAAGTTGTCGGCCTTCAAAGTGGGACGCCGAAAAAAAAGGTATGCTGCTCGCGGCACGGATAACTCCACTTCGGATCATCTGAAATGGAAAAAGTAAACGGCGTTAGATTCAGTACAGATGTAATTCGGGCCCCTATTTCAATCATAATTTTGCGATTTTTTTTCACAAAATGGCCGGTACTGAAAAATGAAATATCGATTTTTGGCAATTTTTTTTGTAGCTTAAAGTAATAAAAAAATTGTAAAAAAATTTTCAAAATTATGATAGAAATAGAGGCCATAATGGTGACAATTCTGCGTCGATTGCACTTTGTTTCATCAAAATCGGTTTAGAACCATGGGCGCAATCAGTGCCGCCAGCTCGAAAAACGTAGTTTCGAGATAAACGCATTTAAAGTTTGTAGTTGCTAGGCAAATCGGTTCACTTTGGGTCATTAAAAGGGCTATATCTTCTAAAGTATTTCGAATTTAAAAAAATTTTTTTAGGACGATATTCTCAAATATGCAAGCCATAAAAATATGCAAAAAAAAAAAAAATCGAAAAAAAATTTCTGCCAAGCAGCAATACCCCTTAAGATAAATCCGATTTTCGATTACTGATTTATGAATGCCGATTTTAAGCGGTAAATACAGTGATTGCTGATTGCGACTGATAAATTTGGTAATCATGATTGGTGAGACAGTTTATTGACTGTACGGCCAACTGTTAATGCCAAAATAGAGAAAGAACTGCAGAACTTACAGCGTTAAAAGCCCTCAAAAATAGTGACAATATATTTTTGACCAAATGTTATAAGCCAGAGAATAACCTTAACTTAGCATTCAGTGTCATTCAACAGAGAATCATCAGAAATTGCAAGTCGTAAATCAGTAATCGTAAATCGGATATATATGCTGAATACGCCCAATATTCAGTATGCTCTACGACGAGCTTTTACTGTCTGTGTAAAGTCAGCGCTGCCTTTGAGAGTTTCCCTATGCCCAGTAGATAGCAACGTGTCGGCCCCTGCTCTAAATTATGGTCAAAAGAAACAACTCAGAGAGCAAAATGAGCAGCTGACTAGTTTCTGAATCAGTCTCAGTCAACATTTACCTGTCTATAGCCTCAGTACTAAAGCTGTATTTTCACTTGACGGGATCTTATATGAAATGGGTGAAAAATACCACAGTTTACTGTAGTTGGCTGTCAAAAAACTTATTTGAGAACTCCGATAGCCTACTTCTCAAGCAGTTTTTTATAATGGGAAACTTTTTATGAGATATCAGACAAATGAAAGTACAGCTTAAGCTGATAAAAAATAAATTAAAAAAATACTTTTCAACTTTTTGACTTCGTTCCAAAAACTTTATCTTCATCGTATAAATTCTGTCTAGGGATATGTTTTTGAAGAATATAAATCAGAAATTTATTAACTAATTCAGTTTTGTTAGGGGAATCGATGAGTTGGGTTATTCCAAGTGACGAGAATGGCAAACAATAAACTGGAGCTTATAATAAAATTTAGCAAATTTGCCACCACAGCAGCGCTTCACCACCCCAAATATATATAAACCACACACATATATATATATACACCTAAGCATATATATATATATATATATATAAACGAAATCAGCTACAGTTAAATAATAGCAAAATAATAGTTTTTAGTAAACTACGGTTGAACATTTTAAGTTTCCTATGAGGCTCATCTTAACTTTTGTTTGTTTATTTTTTTGTCACTTTGTTTTTTTCTTCTTTTGATTAACAACAACAACAACAACAACAACCACATTCAACAGAAAATGGATATCTTCAGCTAGAGCTGCATACATACATACATATTGTAAGTATGTGTGTGTGTAGGATGAGAAGGAGGGGGGCTCTTAGAGGCTTTGAGAAGAGCTTAAACTTAAAGACAAACAAACAAAAAAATAGCTGCAATACGTTATATGATTACGTCAATATGTTCCTACAGTATAGACATACAAACATACATACATACTTACATACATACATAAATATTTATAATATCACACACACACATACACACACACACACACTAAGAGCAGCAAAACTAATTTATAAAAAATTACAAAATAACAAAAAAAAAAAAAAAATTATATAACAAAAATTAGTTTTTCTTATTGCTCATTTAAGTTTGCATTAATTTTTCTTGTGCTTAAATTTAAATTAAAATTTATTAATTATTATATTAACATTTAAACTATAAACTGCAATTTAAGTTCCCAATATTTATGATTAATTTCTTCGTCGTTTTTTTTCCGCTAATAAAATGTAATACAAACAAAATATCACACACACACACACACACACCTGCATTTGCATTCATACTCTCTCGTACATCATTTCATTACCAAAAAAACGGAAGGTTAAAAATCTCTTTTTTCGTAGAAAACCACAAGCACTCAACTAAAATTCAACTCATTTTCGAGTTGGTCCCCCCCAAAAAAAAAAAACAAAAAAATGCTGAATAAAATAATTGAGAAAAAAAAGTAAAGTTCAACTGAAGCAGCAGCTTATTCCAGGCACCAAAAAAATAAAAAAAAAAATTATAAAAAGTATTTTAGACAAGGCAACAAAAAATGGTCAACCCCCAGGAGTCAAGGAAACACACACACAAAACCCGTAATTTAAACATATTTTAGGCAAAAAAACAAAAACCCCCCCCAAAAAAAAAAAAAACCACAAAATTTATATAACAAATATTTAAGCAAAGCAAAGGCATATCATAGTTTATAACAAAACAAAAAAAAAAAAAAAAAACAAACTCAGCAACAACTACAAGAATTGGTTCAATAATAATAGTACTTTCTGACATACAATAGAATACTACATACATACTTACATATGATGTAACTTCATTTCGATACAAAAGAAGAAGAAAAAAAAACGAGAGGGAAGCAAGACAGTTAAACCCCAAACAACAACAACAACAACAACTCTATGAGCCTGCATCTAGCTAGAGCTATATACATACATACCTACATACATACAATACATACACGCGTACATAGTCTAAACCCAAAATGAAAAGACAAGAAGACACCCGCAACAATTTTAGAGAGTCTTGAGTCTAAAAAAAAAAAGAAACATAATGTGAACGAGATGCAAAAAATAAAAGAAAGAAAAGAAAAAAACAAACAAACACACACACAATACAACAACAAGAAAATGAAGATTATGAAGATGAACAAGAAGAAGAAGAACTGCAGTTGATGGAATGAAACGTAAAATTCTATATAAATAAAAATATTGAAAATAATACAAATGCATTTTCATTTATGACACACTTTTTAACCACAAACGCTCGTTATAAGATTTTCTCTTCATTCTGTTTCTGTTTTCGAATTCGATCTTTTCGTCTATATAAACTTACAGTCAAAAGCTGACAATGGTTCTTCAAAACTCCTCATAATTTAAGCGATATCGAAATCGGAAACAGTCTTGAATATCTTTTTAAGCCATTGATATAAGTTGGTTTTTTTTAAAGTTGCTCATTTTGTTGGACAAACAAAAAGTTGTCTGCATAGCGATTTTAAGGTTTTTCCAAACTTCCCGTTCTCCAATCAGAGAAGTATTATTTGTATAAAAGCTATCAGAAGAACTAACTAACTATAAGTGTATAATCAGGCCTGTTCCGAATTCCGAACGTTTTCAAAAAGTAAAAACGAAACAAAAACGAGCGTTTTACTATTTGCTGTTCCCAATTCCGAACGATTTGGAACTCGGTTTCGAAAACAGCTGGCTGGCTGGCCTGCGCACGTGTTTGTGTATATCGTCAGCAGACAGAGTTGTCATCATCTCCCTAATTTAAATTTATAAAGCTCTTATTTACTCTATAAATCCATTTATTTTTTACTTAAACCAGTATTTAAATATTTCATTTGAAAATGTCATATCAAATATGAAATATGAAATAGAAAAAGTGCCGACCAATTAAATAAATTCATATGCAACAACCCTAGCAGCCGCCGATTGAAGGTCGCAATCGACTAAAAAGTAAAGTGGAATTCAGAACAGCTCGGTTTTGTTTTTCATGCAAAATTTTATAGAAGTTTAAAAAAATTCTGTAAAATTATACTTAAATTTAAAACAGTTTAAGTAATGATGTTAAATGATCTTAAAAATGTTCAACTAATTTCGAATTTTTATTTTATCATATTGGGGAAGTAATTTAATGCTTTAATTTGCAACTACTTTTAATTCCGCTGACTCTGCAGCGCACATTTTGAAAACGACAACTCTTGTCGATTTGCGGAATTCGGAACAGCAATTCCACTCGTTTCATTTCGATTTCCTTTTATGTGCCAATTGAAATATCCATTGGATTCGATTTTCATAAAAGAGAATATCAGGCCTGTTCCCGTTTCCGAGTGGAATAAAAAAGTAAAACGATTGCAATTCCGAATCGTTTTCATTTTTGGTGTTCCCGTTTCAGAGTGAAATAGAAATCGATTGTCTTTTCGAATGAATGTTCGAATCGCTTTCGAATTTTAATTCAACCATAAGGCAGCATTGGCAATTTCGATCAGCACTGCGCATGCGATGATTCGGAATTGCGAACAGCTCGGTTTCATTTCGATCGTTTTTCTTTCGTTTGTGATTAAAACACAATACAATTGCGAGTGACCCAATTCAGCTCAACTAGGAGCTATTGTCATGAATGAATATTTATTTCGATTGTTGTTCTGTTTTTATACATTTTTAGGATAGCAACATTTTGAATGACACCCGCAACATATACTTGTACATATGTTGCTTAGGTGTTATTATTACATATGTGGTCCTTGCAACATTTACATATACATATGTTGCTTGGATAATATTATTGTTAGCAGATGTGGACAACAAGGGTTGCTTTGGTTTGTAGACCCATGCACTGAATGCACAGATTATCAATGCATAGGTCTTCTTACATGCTATGTCCTCTGCACTTGTGTTCTTGTTTTGTCCAAGCAGGTACCTGGATTCAAATGCCATTGTTCAAATATCTTTGAACAGTTTGCATACAATTTCTGAGTTACAAATTTAATAAAAATTATTTTAAATCAAATTGAAATTGATATTTGAAATGTTAAAATAAAACTACTTGCAAGATGCAAAAAATCACCGTTGCCAAGAAAATTTGCATTTACTTTTCATTCCACTGACTCTTAGGCAAAACTATTGAAACCGAATAACTTGATCGTTTATTGGGAACCGGGAACAGCTACCAATTCAGATTCCGCATGATCTGATCGAAATCGAAAACGGGAACAGGCCTGTATATTAATTTACAAAAATAGGGCAAAGTGAAGTTTGGCTCGGCCGAAGTTTTGTATACCCTTGCAGTTTGCTTTTCTAAATAAGACTACTTTTCGGACCTTACTTTTCTATTGGAGCTAAACTATATAGATGTCCGATTTCGACCAAATTTAGTGGAATCATGGAAAAGCATAACAAGTTAACATGTACATTTTTTCAAGGCGATTCCGTTTACAACAAAAAACTTTTTCTCACTAGAACTTCTTTTTCGACCGATTATTCATACTGCGCTATATCTATAGTCATCCGATTTTGATAAACTTTGAAATGTGTTAAATTATATCAAATAAGAATTTGCCAATAAAACGGGCGTTTCCATTAAAAACAAAAAAGTTTTTCTCACAAGAACTAGATCGTTCCTATGGGAGCTATATGCTATAGTGATCCGATTTCGACCAAACTTTGTAGAATTGTGTAAAAGTACATAAAATAAGTGTATGCCAATGATAAGGACGTTTTCATTAAAAACAAAAAAGTTTTTCTCACTAGAACTAGTTTTTCGACCGATCGTTCCTATGTCAGCTTTATGCTATAGTCATCCGATCCGGCCGGTTCCGACAAATGGTGCAGCGTATTTGTACCAAACAACTTAGTGCAAAGTTTGGTGAGGATAGCTTTAAAACTGACGGAGGAGATAGCATAGAAACAGACGGACAGACGGACAAGGCTAAATCAACTCAGCTCGTCATGCTGATCAAGAATATATACACTTTATGTGGTCGGAGATGCTTCCTTCTATGCGTTACAAACATCCGGACAATTTTATAATACCCTCTGCAAGGGTATACAAATGGACGCGAAAATATTTGTATAAATAGATTTCTTATTCAATGTACGTAGTCTTAGAATCTTAAGAGTAAAACGATCTAAATTCATATCTGTCACTCAAGCTAACATATAGCAAATTGTTAGTTAATCCGACACATAGCAGCTATTAAGAAGATGTGAAATCGGAACTATGTCTATTGAGAGCTTTAATTGGCATTTTCACAAAATGGATTGTTTTGAGTTAAGACAGTATTGAAATCGGAGTCGTAGTCTTCGTCTAATTTTAGCAATTTCAAACCGTATCTGAGCCAGAATAGATATTTAAATCTCTTTCCGTTTTCGATTTCGAACACGACCTCTTTCACAACTGGCACACACACAACCCGCTGCAACATACCCGGCGCGACAGATTTAATAACAGTAAAAACATCGCCCAGTTCGTTCAAAAACAAACTTCACGTTTTATTGCTTTAGATATGCCCGAGATTGAGCTAATACCTTTTGGTTCTTAAAGTTTAAGGATTGCTTGGTTTGTATCTTTTTGAATTACACATGAATCAATCTTAAATTTCAAATAATGCGAATTCGAATAAATAACAATGATATTTATGTAACGAGGGTGTAAGAGATTTTATAGTCGAAAGTCGAACTAGAATTTGGAACTTCTATATTTGGCAAGCTTTTGAGATCGATGAAATCTTAAAAGCTGACTTAGTTCGGAGTTTTGAAATTTAAGAATTCTTATTTAAATTCGACTTAGCTTGGTAAAATCCGTTAAGCTTAATAATAAAAATGCTTCCGACTGACTCGTCCTTAATCAGTCTTACATAAATAAAATTTGGTCGAAATCGGATTGCTATATCATATTGCTGCCATTGGAACGATCGGTTGAAAGGGTTTTTGTAATAAAAAGGTTTTTTGTCTCTAGTTTTAGAGTCCTTATGCTCAGCCATTATGAATATTATATATATATATCACAAAATTCCAAATTTTTGTGCTGGTTTCGATTCTGATTCTTAGTTTTATTCGACTCTTTTCCTTATATGGTTATCCCTTAAGGCTTATCTGGAACACATTACTGTGGGTTATCTAAGACTAGGACTAACTAATTAAACAATTCAACCTCTGATGGCTTTTATAAAATTCCTTTTCCATTTAATTATTTATCTATATAGAAGAAAATTGATTTGTAAGTTAATTTTTAAGGCAGAACAAATATTTCTGTTGAAAACTTTAAGTACCCTCCCTACCTACATTAGGCCTGATCCATTATATAAACCACTTCAAAACCAACAAGTAAGTACCTTAATAAAACTCTTTACACTTGAATATGCTTTAACTTTTTCGGTTCTTATGTCGTCGTTTGCCTGTAAAGTCTTGCATGCTTTAGTAATAGATTTCGTTTTGATTTGAAATAAAAAAAAAAAAAATTTGTTTAAAAATAGGATGTGTAACTCCAATTCCCCAAATTTTTTTATAGCAGCAAATTGAATATATCTAGTTAGTTAGTTAGTCAATTGATCGCTGGATCAAACTCTGACCCGTCTTTGAGACACACAACTCACACACCACACACACACACACACACTGCCTTAGCTTTTACCTAACACAAAATTAATCTAAATTGTTTGAATTTTGTTGATACTTTCGTACAGCTTTTGCGTAACTTTAGCTCACCGATGAGCGCTATGACCGCCAGTCGTTGTCCCACACCGTTTGCATTTCCCTTTACACCGTTGGGTCTTAGCTTGTTCGATATCGATCCGTCCAGAATATTGAGCCTACTGCATCATCAGACCTGGCTGGCCGAAGAGGCGTTACGGTGAGTACAATAATGGAACTAAATTAACAACTAAAGAGTTAAATTATTCGCTAGAGTTTTGTTTTTCTCTTCAATACACCAGAAAATATATAAGCAATGCTTAGAAAAGTGTAATATAGCGCTTTTAGTACAATTATTACGCGTGATGTGTGACGCAAAGTTTTTTATCTTTCTCTTTAAAACATATGAAAAGTTCAGTTGCAGCTTTAACAGAATTTCATAAGAGTAATATAGCGCTTTTAGTACAATTATTACGCATGATGCGTGACGCAAAGTGTTTTTCTTTCACTTTTAAACACTAGAACGTCAGTGAGCTTTAACCGATTTTCTTAGTGTATATAGCGCTTTTAGAACTATTATTACGCGTGGGTGACGAGGTCTTTGTTTTTCACTTCAAAACATTAGAAAGTTTAGTAGCTTTAACAGATTTTCTTAGTTAATATAGCCTTTTAGTACTATTATTACGCGTGATGCGTGACGCTAAGTTTTTTTCTTTAACTTAAAAACATTACAAAAGTTCAGTTGCAGCTTTAACAGAATTTCATAAGAGTAATATAGCGCTTTTAGTACAATTATTACGCATGATGCGTGACGCAAAGTGTTTTTCTTTCACTTTTAAACACTAGAACAGTTCAGTTGCAGCTTTAACAGATTTTCATTAGTGTAATATAGCGCTTTTAGAACTATTATTACGCGTGATGTGTGACGCAGGTCTTTGTTTTTCACTTCAAAACATTAGAAAAGTTTAGTTGTAGCTTTAACAGATTTTCATTAGTATAATATATCACTTTTAGTACTATTATTACGCGTGATGCGTGACGCAAAGTTTTTTTCTTTAACTTAAAAACATTACAAAAGTTCAGTCGCAGCTTTTACAGATTTTCATTAGTGTTATATAACGCTTTTAGTACTGTTATTACGCATGATGCGTGACGCAGAGTGTTTTTTTGTTCACTTTCAGTACAGTAGAGAAGTTCAGTTGCAGCCATATCTGATTTTCAAACAAGTTGCAAAGTGTTATAAGCAAAATTATTACGCATGACGTGTGACGCAAGATTTTTTTTTAGCTCAAAGCATTGAGAATGTCAAAACGGAGCTTTACCTCAATTTTGTTAGAGTTTTATACTGCCTATTAAGTGCAATTAGTTACGCGTGACGTGTGACGAAATATGAAAAAAATAAATTTCGCTTCTTCTTCATTTTGAAATACCTAGAACCCGCAGCCTGTTAGCGGCACCGAAGGACTTCACCCACCGTTTTACCACCCTTAGCGATTTGCTGACCAAGGATTATCAACCGGCCAACTATGCCAAGCAACAGCAACAGTCCACTACACCGAATTCGAACCCAACTCTGAACCGTTCCAGCGAAACACAGTACAAACAACAACCACAACAACAACAACAACAGCAGCAACCTCAAACCGGCGCCTTCAGCTTGCGTTATCCCACGCCCACGGCTTTCTATCAACAGCAGCAATCCAAGGCAGCCAAATCCTCGCCCTCGCCACAACAAATGGCCACCAGTTCCACTGCCATTTCAGTGGATGCCCCATTGGAAGGCAAACGCAATTCCGCTGATAGCGATGATGTGACCATAGTGGAGCTGCCCAGCGAACGTAGTGCCCAATTGTATAAGGAGTCGCTAGAACAGCTGTTACGTCGTCGTGCGGCCAACAATAGCACACCCGGCTCGGTGTCTGGCACCACCGCCACCACAGCAGGAGCAGCTGCAGCGGCAGCAACTGCTGCTGCTGGCGGCGTCATAGTCGATGCCAGCAACCTGAGACAGTATACCCAACTCTTACTGTCCGGCGGCGCCAGTTGTACGGACACCTCGAGCAGCTGCAAGGAGAAGAGCTCTTCGTCGTCTACCTCATCCACCCCACCGCCGACGAGCTCCTCATCCTCCTCGCTCTTGGCCCAGCATCAGCAATTGAGTCACATGCTGAAGAGTCCCTCGGACACCTGCTCGTCACTGTTCAGTGAACCCATCGAGGAGGAGACCCGTTGCGTTGTGTGCAATGCACACTTCCCGAACGTCTGGCTGCTCGAGCAACATGCCGCCTTACAGCATCCACATGTGGGACCGGGCGAGGAGAAACCCTTTATATGTGAGCAATGCGGACAATCCTACCGCTACCGCAGCGCCTATGCCAAGCACAAGGAGCAGAATCACCGTGCCCGCCTGCCCGCAGATAAGCTTTTCACCTGCGATGTGTGCGGCATGCAGTTTCGTTATCTCAAGAGCTTCAAGAAGCATCGCCTGAACCATGCGCTGGAGCGTCTGCATGGCAAGAAGAGCGTGGGGGTGGTGGGTCGCTTGGGCACTGCCTCAACTGCGGCGGCAGCCGTGGCCGTGGCAGCGGCTGCCACTTCAGCACAACTCGAACAGGATGTGGTCACCAGCTCACAGGAGCCCATGCTGGCCGATGAGGGTGAGGATTTGCGCATCAATATTAAGCGAGAGGCTGGCACTGGAGGAGCGGGCGAGGAGAACTCCACACAGGCCGAGGTCAATGCCGAGGAGCATGAGCAGGATAACACCATTGACTCGGCAGGCATTAGTTTGCTCTACAATGACAACAACTCGTCGGCTTCGGCCTCGACCAGCGCCACAGAGCCAAATATTAGCAGCTCTGATGGCATTCATAGTACAAACAAGCGGGTAAGTGAGAGCAAATTGGCAATTTCGTTGCATACTTTTTTGGCAGGGCGGGCAATCAAAGAAATTGGATTCAATAGATGGTGCAGATGGTTACCCACCCAACATTTGCAAGATCGCTTTAACAAAAATCAGCTTAATGAGTCTTTTTCGATCCCTCTTGATGATTAAAAAGAGATTACTACGATTACCGATTAAAAGAAGATTTGAAAATTAGTCATTAGTATGTTCAAAATGTAATTTAATGAATTATGACTCGAAAAAGACTCGCAAAATGATTTGAAAATAAAAAAATCTGGTTAAAAACGACTCTTCAAGAAGAGTTGCGGCTAGGGTACCATTTTCTCCCGACAAAAGTATAATTCCTGATCAGAAAAAGAGAGCATTTATGACTATTTGAATCAGACCGATAACTCGAAAAAGTCTCGAATGTGATCAAAAATTGCTGGGTAGTTTTAGGAAACTTTCACAATTTTTAGGCATTAGTTAATATCTTAACAATTGACCAAAGTTTTTGGTTCTAGTTTATTGGTAAACCAGATGGAAGTGTTTTTGGGAAATTTAAAAGTGTAAGTTTGGTACCCATTTCCGTATTTTGGAACTTGATCCAAATCGGATAACTATATAGCTGTCTAACTGTCATAGAAAAGATAGGTCTTAAAAGTAGTCTTGTTAAGAAAACCTTTTTGATTTCGTTTTCTTTACTAAAGTCCCACGCAAGGATCAAAGTTGAAATGGTTTACATTGAAGTCTTAAGAAGACAAAGCTGTGAAATAGTCTCTCTTTTTCGGTTCTCAAGAGTACAAGATATTTGAACATTTAAACTGATTATGTAATGATATCGATTCGGCTGTGGATGTTGATCGATAAATGTACTCAAACTTTGATGACATAGTGTGGTTGTGTTTTATGTAGCTTGTGACAATTTTTCGGCACTCAAAATTTGAAATTACGTTTATTAATTAATTAATAAAGATGAAAACCCTTCACGTGTATTGAATCGTAAAAATTGGGGGAAAACAATAGAATTTTCGTCTTTCCGACTTCACCGTACTTTAATGAAAAATCAATTTATATAAACTTTTAATTTTGGTAGCAGTTTCAAAACATTTATTGCGTCTTTTGCAACTAGTTTATTAAATCGAGTAATTTTGTGGTTTTAACTTTAGGAAAAACCTTAAACATAAGATTGGGAGCCCGACATAAACACTCACCCACAAATAAATAAAGGGAGGTAGGGCGAAGTTTCGTAATCTGTCGCACCGATCTTTACAATCTTACGAAAATCGATTATAAATTAAACCTTAACTTTTAAAAACCCACCTAAAAAAACGCAAACTTCTAAATTCAAATTTACTCTAAAAACTACATTTCGCAGTAATGGGTTAATATTGGAATTTCTTATCGATTATATGATTAGTTAAAAGCTACTTTTTTAAATAAAATATTTCTAAATTCAAACGTCAAAAAGAAAATATAAAAAAACCCACCACTTCTCCAACCAAAAATCATTTGAATTCACGAAAGGCTTTTTACCGTTATTCAAAATTTCGATGTGCACCAAAATTCAGTTGCCACAAATTACTGATATCAAACGTATTTTGTTTTATTTTTTGTCACACCGTTTATTAAAGTTTCTTATTCCAACTTCGAACTTTTTGAAACAAAATGACTCAGAAAAGACGCAATATTTTTATCCCGTTTATATTTTCTTCAATAAACAAAAAACAAATCAGATTCATAAATTGAATAAATTTTGGGCGGCCTCCATCAATATCTATTATTATTAATGATTTTTATCGATAGGTATCGATAGCGCCAATTTTTTTGAGCATGAGCTTCCCGTGTCTTCATCTGAGACTTAGCTCTTGGATCTGATCCTCGCCTTTGACTGCCACCCCAGGGACTGGGAGTCGCTCCAACCGACGTTTTTTGAAACGATCCGCCATGATAACTGTTGTTCTTTGTTAATCCATGTTTAGGGAACATTTTTTACGCAATCACATCGTGCTCGGGCGCCACTGTAACGAACTCCAGCCTTGGGAGTGCTCGCCGAGTCCAGGGTTACAAAAATTATTATTTCTTATAGTAAAGGTTAAATGAGATGGATTATGAAGTTTGTCAGGATTTTCTGGGTTGGCTCCGATCGTCTGGATTATTCCGTGGGTATCAGTAACTGGTTCCCGGTGTTTCATTCTGGCTACTCTGTTCCGCAAGAGGAAAGAAAGTTACATGTGGGGCTCCTGCCGGGAATTCTCACTCTGGACCGGGTGGGCTCCCGGACTTATCCAATAGTTAGGTGGAGGGTCGGACTATCTAAGAATCAGAGATGAGCAGAGGCACTCCAAAATGTACAAGAACGGGGTGGATACACGATGGCTCCGTAGAGTATAAGAACTTTGGTAAGGATTGGCTGTTCAAGACTTAGAGGAGAGTGGATGCACTACGGCTCCGAAGAGTATTAAAAGTCAAACATGCGACAGCCAGCCAGTGAGGCGGCTGAAATTTGACATAACTCTTAAGGCCCTATTCTCCTTCAGCTTGCTGTTTTTGGACCTTTTTGAAAAAAATTCTCATTTGAAAACGCAAAAAGATATTTGAATTTTGTTTTTTTTATTGAATTAGTAATGAATGAAAGAAAATAAAAAAATTTTTTTCGCCGCGATAAGCCATAGATGCCATAGATAATGGCACCGTCAAAGTTGGCCCTCAAAAAAAAGGCATGGTGCTGGCGGCCACGATTCCGGCCCTCAGGAGCGTCTGAAAAAAATATGTGGTTATGATCAGCATAGATGTAATTCTGGCCCGTAGTAAAATAAAAATTTTGCGATTTTTTTTGACAAAATGGCGGCCACTTGAAATTGACAAATCGAATTTGGACCCATTTTTTTGTAGTTTAGTGTAAAAAAAAATAGTAAAAAAATCGCAAAATTTTTATTTTACTACTGGCCAGAATGGTGACAATTCTACGTCGATTAAACTTTGTTTCATCCAAATCGGTTCAATAGAACTGGCGGAATCGTGGCCGCCAGCTCGAAAAACGTGGTTTCGAGATAAACGCGCTTAAAGTTTTCAGTTGCTAGGCAAATCGGGTCACTTTGGGTCATTGAAAGGGCTATATCTTCTAAAGTATTTCGAATTTCAAAAAACCCTTTTAGGGTTATATTCTTAAATGTCCAAGCTATAAAAAAATGAAAAAAAAAAAAGTCGAAAAAAATTTTTTGCTGAAAGAGAATAGGGCCTTAAGCTTGGACTCTTAAGTACAAGCAAAATACAGCTGGCTTACGACGACAATTAATAATATGAATAAAAAGGAATGTGTGTGGTAAATTTACCATTTAACGAGCTCGAGTGAATACCCTCATCTTTACTTATCGTTGCTTCAAAATTTTCGGCCTGCCGCTCTAAAGTAGGCAATAAAATGGGCAGCTCATTTAATTTTTGTTTTTCTCGTTTTTGCAGTCACGTCTGCACCACTTGGAAACGGATCCCTCCTACCATCACCATCACCACCATCATCACCATCATCATCAGCAACAGCAACAGCAACAACAGCAATCCCAGCAGCCCCAGCTGCCGCCACATTTAGCCCATGTCTCACTGCCAATGGCCAATGCAGCGGCCGGTTCATCCTCGGCGGCTGCGGCAGCTGTGGCCGCTGCTAGTGCCAGTTCGGGTTCAGGTGGTGGCGGTGGATCTGGCGCTGTTCCCACCACCGGTGGCGGTGGCATCAGTTCGCTTAGCTCTCTCACCTCACTGATCAATGCCGAGCGCATACCGAATGAACAATTCTTGGGACTCAATCCGCAGGAGGCATCCATACTCAATTTTTTGCGTGTCGATGCGGCTGAGAGACAGCGTGATAAAAGGTAAGTTTACGGATAATATGCTTGCCCTCCGATTACTCATGTCATTCGATCTTAGGCCCGCCACTTCTCGTTTTGCCTGTCCATTTTGCGGCAAGTGCGTGCGCTCCAAGGAGAACCTCAAGCTGCACGTGCGCAAGCATACCGGTGAACGTCCCTTCGTTTGCCTGTTCTGTGGACGCGCCTTTGGTGGCAAATCGGATTTGACGCGTCACCTGCGCATCCACACCGGCGAGCGTCCCTATCACTGCGAGTCGTGTGGCAAGTGTTTCGCACGAGCGGATTATCTGTCCAAACATTTGACCACGCACATACACAATGCGCCGCGCTGAGATGAGGCGCGTAGGAGGCGGCTCCTACGCAGATAAGGGCACTCCCACTCCCCACCATCATCATCCCCTCGAACTACCTGCACACGCACCTAAACACACACACACACTACACCACTCAACACTTACACACACACACAAGAGGCATAAATTACAGGAATTATATGGAAATTTATGTGTATAGAACTTAATTAATTACGATTATGATTATTAGATGTATGTGGAACCAGATTTCTTTCAGTGTGGGCAACTATTAGCACGGGTATTAAAGTGTTTAAGCAAAATCAAGAATATATTTAATCTAGCACAAGGTTTTTTTTTTAAACTTTCTTTGTACGAATTTCGTTAGAGCTAGGTAAAGAAAAAGAGAACTACTTACAGTAACAAAAACTTCAACAAAACAACTACAAATGCAATATATACATACTTACAACAACAACAACAACAACAACAACAAACAACAAAATAGTCTGTATTTTTTCACATCTGCCGTTTACAAAATAGCAAAATATATGTATAATTTTACACAATTGTTATAAACAAACAAACAAAACTGTTAACTACACCACAAAAACAAGAAGAAGAAAAAAAAAAAAAAAGATCAGCATTATTAAGCAACCAAACAACGGTTTAAGTTTAACAAATTTACTTTTAGATGCGGTTGGTGGCGACCGTGACACGAAAAAGCAAGACTTGGTATTCAGTCAACCTTTGACCAAAGTCAAGGGGTTTAACTGCTTGGCGCATTTTGGAGTAGAACTTGAGAATTAAAATAGCAAAAATAAAACTTAAATTGTAACTGCGCCCCTTTCTTAAGGAGTAAGTGAAAATGTTTTGTATATTCCTAATCAGTAACCCAAGACCAACCGTTTAAGTCCATTTTTGGAAAAAAAAATCTTGAAAAAATATTTCTTGAAGAAAATATTTTATTATTTTATTTTTATTCAATAACTAGCTGAATAACCGGCGTCGCCCGGGTTCTTATGATTCTTAAGAGAGCGATTATATTCAATCTAGTGAAGGGTGCATGTCGGTATAATCATTTTGGACCGTTCGATCTTTTTCTCTATATACACGTCTTCATGACAATCTAAAATCATGAACATCTTGCAAATTTAACGGTTTCTTCTACTTGGAAACCTTCCCGGCCTAAGATTCCACGAATTAGTCTAGTGGCTGTGTCCATTTTTAGGTATAGCATTCTGTCAGTTAATGAAACAACGATTTCTGATTTTATTTTATCATACTTTGCAGCTCATAAGATTTCTTGACGTCACCACTGGCATTTGCAGGCCATTAAAAATTTTTAATGTAAGAATTGTGAAGCTGTCTGAATTTAATACAGAAAAAGGCATTTTTTGAGTGGTCACAAGATCAACGCATGCATCCTTTACCTTACTTGGGCACATAGTCACTGTAAATTTAATTTTTTTTCTGGAACTTCAGCCTTTTCTTCCGCCAACTCGTTCACATATTCTTTTTTGTGCTGCTCAACCAAATGGCGCTTGAGATTGCTGACATAATTTCCTTGGAAAATGGCATTACAAATTTTGCACTCAGAAATATTTCTTTCTTCAAGAAAAGTAAAAAAATTCCGTGACACACAATTACTTTGATGACACTGAGAAAATAAGATACGTTGCAACGTAACGCTATTTGAATCCCATTTAAACGAGTTACAACTGTCAAATTTTCCAGTTCTCAAAGTCAAGTTTTTGCTCACCAAGGCTTTGAACGACTGTTGTTTCTTATAGCGTTCTTTTCCGCATAAACCATCAACCCAGCTAGACGTGATCAATTTTAAATCAATTTTAAATTTAAAATATTGGTTGGTCTTGGGTTACTGATTAGGAATATACAAACATTTTTCACTTACTCCCTAAGAAAAGGGCGCAATAACAATTTGAGTTTTGTTTTTGAGCAAAAAATAAAACTTAAAGAATAATCATTATGTCATAAGTTTTATTTTTTTGCTCAAAAATAATGATTGTTGGTTGAGTTGAAAAGTAAAACTTAAAATTAATCATTATTTTGTGAGTAAAACAATAAATCCTGAAAAATCCTTAATCATGGTGAAAATGGATAAAGGATCCTTAAACAAGAATTTTGGTATATCTCTCGCTGTCTTAAACTTGCTACAAGTGAATGATTTTTTGATTTAAGAAAAAAACAATAATCATTATTTGCAGTCCCTGCTTATAACCCATTTTAAATTTGAGTGATATTTCGTAGTGAACTACGATCTATTTTGATATGGGCTTTATGTCATGTCACCGTCGATAAATTAAGTTTTTGGAAATGTTTAGTTTTAGAATAATACTTTTTCGTTTGAAATTAAAAGGCTAAGGATCAAATTAATACACAAAATATCAATTTGACAACTTCTAGTATCATTTTGTTACCAAAAAAAATGATACTGCTTTTAGTTTCAATTTGAGACAACGCGTAACGCTTTGAAAATGATTCAGCATATTGATTGGGTTTAGTAATTAAAGATATCGAATATTTTGATATGACAAAATTTAGAACAGACAACAGATATTACGATCTAAGCTTAAACCACTTGAGAGTTCTAATGAATATTACTTAATTCAAACAAACGGAGATATTTTATAAAAGATCATTGGTATGTAATAAAATGCGCCATCTAGTTACACTCATAGCAATTTTGAAAAACTTTCTTACTAAATTGTTTTCGTGTCACAAAGTCTAATCAAAATCGCAAAAATCCATATACCACAGAGGCAAAAAGAGACAAACAGAATTGAAACCATTTGTGCTAGCTGCAAGCAAATTTATGTATAATTATGTCAACCATTTTTTTCCATTTTTCTTTTCTTTTTTTTTTGAAGGAAAACTGAAAACCGTAACAGAATGAGGCATAGGGAAACTGTGGGGTGGGGAAAATGGCAGGGGGGAAAGGGGGGGGGGCTTAAGGGAATGGTTGCATAAATGTATTTGGAAAGGGGTGCTAAAAGCTAGAGATACAAATAATATTTACTTACTTACTTAATTGTATACATGATGTACGCTGTACAATGTATGATGTATGTGCAACAACCACCGTCAATAGTTTAATTTACAATATACAATTTACAAACAATAGCAACAATAACCTACAACAACAACACAAACTAACTGTGATTACAAAACAACAACAAACAAAATATAACAAAATCAAAAAAAAAAAAAAAAGAATAGTTTATAAAACAATAGCAAAGCTAAAATAACAATAGACGAAACGAAATGTGCAATTAAACAATAAAGGAAACAAAAAGCAAAACACACAGAAACTCATAGAACATTTCTCATCATTTGCTTCTCAACAAACACACCACACACACACACACACACACACTCCACTTGACAACAAACAAACAAACTTTGAACCAAGAACATCGAATTAAATTGTAAATGTAGTTTCACATCTATGAGAAATAATCGATATTACCCATAAGTAAATGTAAAACGTAAACTAATTGTTTTTTTTTTTGTAAATTTTTTTTTTTTTTGCGTGTGAGAAAAACCAAGAACAAGATTTTGCCGTACCAAAATTAACCTTAATATTAAATTACACAAATAAACAAAAAAAAAGTAAATGAAAAACTTTCACTGTGCCAAAAAGTTTAAAGTACCTCATAATTTAAATACACACACATACACACACACACACCACACAGAGAGTAACCCAAATCAACTAACGAAATGAGTCTAGAAAAAAAAAAACAAGATGAACATGAAGTAGAAGAAGAAGCTGAAAGCTTTTTATGATAACTAAAACTGGAGGCAAAATTTATACTAAAATAGACAAATAGAACAAGCGCATTATAATTTATATAGAAATATGTTAAGCTTAGTTGTATGATTTTAATGGTTTCCAAATCGAATTTTCATTTTTAACTTGGATAACACCGAACTCTGATGATCGAACATATTTTAGGTCAACATATTTAGGTCCCACTATATATAACACTTTTAACACTGCGACATATTTTTGAATTAAAAAAAGTTGATCGCATCGAGACCAAAAGAATCTAAAAGGGTCTGATGATAGTATAAGAATTTTGTCTTTTTTGACAATTTTTTTAAGCCCACTTAAAAATTTACAGCTTTTTATTGGCTTTTAGAACTTTATATCTTGAAAACTATTTAGAATTTACGTTTATCTCAGCTTCACACTCGAAATTGTTAAAAAAAAATTGAATAAAAATCAAGTATTCCCCTCATTTATTTATATTTTTCAACATTATCTTGAAAACCATTTTGAGTTGAACCATGCAATACAGAGCGAAATTGTGGCTTAGATTAAAGAATACAAATCCTTTGTATAGTTATAGACCAGCAAGTAACTTAAAACTCAAAAAAACTTCATAAAGATCGGCCCAAAAATCAAGATTGGCCTTGAACACACATTTTGGGATATTTTTCACCAATTCTCCAACCATTCCTCAAAGTTGCATTGCAATCGGATGAACGCTATAATTTTTCAAATTTCGCGATTTCAGCACCATTTTTCGCCCATTTCTTTAACTAGAAACCTTCCCGGGCAAGCGTCCCCCATTCCACTAAGTTTCACTAAAACCACAAAATTTGCCAAACATCGCGGTTTGTGCACCATTTTTCGACCATTTCTTCTACTAAAAAACCTTCCCGGGCAAGCGTCTAACCAATCCCCAAATTTTTACTGAAATAAAGAATTTTGCAAATATGGCGATTTCAGGACCATTTTCCACATCTCCATTTCCATTTCCATTTACACTTACACCTACATGGCCTCCTCCAGGTCCAGGTCCCGCACACAACCAAGTACAATGAAAAACTGAATATTTTTATAATTTTCTCTGTCAGGTCATGGCCACATTTATAATCCAGATATCTTCAACCCACTCAAACTTTACCCACCAATTTCCGCCAAGAGGGGTAGATTTTCCAGAAGACTGGTATGCAGTCATTGTTGAATTTTCATAAAAATCTTTGAGAATAAATTTGAGCCCCATTGGATGATAAACCAAAAATTTGCATACAACATTTTTCCGCCCATTTCCCGACTTTTGGGGTAGACTTTCCAAAAGTTGAAAGTCACGTTGATCGTATTGTTTTTATGAGTCACTTTGAAAATGAGTTTGGAGCTAATCGCTGGGAACTAAAATTTAACCCATACAACTTTTACCACCCTATTTCCACCAAGGGGGGTGAATTTTCCGGAATATTAGTTTGCAGTCATAGTTAAATTTTCATATAGATCTCTTTTCATATAGATCCAATGATTTAAATCAAAATCTACTCACGTCTAGATTTTAGGTAATTTGAGCTTAAAGTGGCTTAAAATGTTTTTTTTTCACCCTTTTAGGCACGATTTGTGTGGAACCTATACTATTGTGGTAACTCTTTTGAGTTTTCTTACTTCCTAGGTTAAAAATAAGCTATCCCTAGCATTTCTGCCATTTTTTAAGCGAAGATATTCCATTTTGAATCAATGTGCCCAAGCTTTTAAAACGACTACTGTCCAAAAATCTGCTACGCAAAGTCACTATATTTGCCTAGTCATTTGTATTGAATTCCCATGAAAATGTTCAAATACATCGATGGTATTCCTATAGGCGATACAAAATATGGTCATTTTAAGTGCAGGTATTCATAATGGTATATCTTCGCTTAAAAAATTCTTAGAAGTATTTGGGATAATTTATCTTAAGGCTAAGAAATATAACTTAATGTTAATATTAAAGAGAGTTGAGACAATTGTACAGGTTTCCCATAAAACGTTCCTAAAAATGGTCAAAATAGGCATTTTATGCAACGTTAAGCACAAATTACCGAAAATCAAGATTGATGGACCATTGCCGAAAGAAAGCACTCGTTCGACCTAAGTATTTAATAAAATATGGAATATGTAGGCCACATATGTACCTTAAAGAAAATTCTCCTATGATCACATAAACATACATAGTACCAATTAGTATCGATATTTTTGTTCAAAAGGACGATATACGATATGCTAAAAGAACGATGCTATAAGAAAACAGAGTTCACACTCTTGAATAATTTGTTGCTAAATACTGACTGGTCATATTTGAATCAAGTTCATTGCGTTGAAACTGCAACCAATTTGATTTACTCTAAGCTTTACGAGTTATTTGATATTTCTATCCCTCAGGAGGTTGTAAAGGGAGTTGAGAAAAATGTACCATTTAGTTGTGCAAGCCATTTAAGGAATGTGAAGTCTCGCCTTTTTCAAAGCTTATAAAGGACCAGGAAAAGCAACGGACTTCTAAAGCTAAGCTTCTGAAAATTCCATGCCCAAAATCGTATTTGCTATAAAAGCTACCTTTCTCGAGTCCAAAGTAACTTCTGTAACGATCCTAAGAGTTTTTATCAATTCGTTAATACCAAACGACGGTCCAACGCTTTACCTTCTTCTCTTTTCTACAAACCTGAAATTGCCTCGTCTGACATTGATATTGCAAATCTCTTTGCAAAATTCTTTCAATCAACATATTCGTCGTCAGATGCTTGCAATGGGTATTCATATGATTTCATACGTTGTCCCTTGATTTCATTTTCTTCTGTCCTAAATGGTTTACCCTCGTTACAATCTAACCTTTTTCCTGGCCCTGATAACGTATCTTCGGGCATCTTAAAGCAATGCGCAAACTCGCTTGCCTATTCTATCCACATCTTATTTTTGAAATCACTTGGGCAGTCTAAATTTCCTACTACTTGGAAAGAATCTTTTATTATTCCTTTACATAAGAAGGGATCAGGGTCTGACATATCTAACTACGGAAGTATGGCGAAACTCTTTGCTATACCTAAACTCTTTGAAAAAATTATAACCTGTCAGCTTCAACACTCATGTTTTCAATTTATCTCACCTAATCAGCATGGATTTGTTAAAAATATATCAATTACTACAAATTTACTGGAATTTACTTCTACAGTAATTCAAGGCTTTACTCAAGGCAAGCAAACAGATGTTATTTTTACGGATTTTACTAAGGCTTTCGACAGTGTTCTCATTGTCTTTTGGCTTTCGACAGTGTTTCTCATTGTCTTTTGGTATTGAAATTGCGTATGTTGAGATTTCCGTTGGATCTTCTTAATTGGATCTCATCTTATCTTCAGTCTAGAACTCAGAAAGTTGTATTTAATAGCTGCACATGAGAGAACTGCAACGAGCCGCCACGAGTACAATCGCTCAAGGCTTGTCAAACTCGAGTATTGCGTAATGGCCGAGTTAAATTTGTAATTTTAAAAAGTTTTTCAAATTTGTATAAAAGCCAAGTTTGGAGCACTTACTCTGAAGACAACAATTTTTACTAACTAAGATGCTTTATCCGTCCGATCGTTTCTACGGCAGCTTTATGACATACATAACCATCCGATTTCAAACAAATTTTGAAAATCTGTTTGATATTTTAAATAATGGCCGAGTTTCGGAACGATAACATTGAACACAAAAAAGTTTATTTCACTAAGATCCATCCAGCTATAAGATATAGTCATAAGATCCAGTCGGCGTCAACACATTAGCCGCGTAAGAGTAAAAAGAAAGACTTTGTGCAAAATTTGAGCTCGATAGCTTAAACTGAGAGATCGGAATTGGTAGGCGATCCGATATTAAAGAATGGACTAGAAAATTCGGTTGAAACTTCGGTTGAAACAGTTGAATGCAGATTATAAGATAATAAGCCGAATCACACAAGCGGACTTCGAAATAGGGATCAGTTTTTTACTCCGATTCCGCATAATTTGATCGAAATTGAAACACTGCAACAGGTCTGATAGTTTATGGCAGCAGAAATTTATATTTCTATGCTTTACGATGCTTCTGGGCCAAATTATAATACCCTTTGAAACGTGGGACTATTTTATAGAATAAATTGTTAAAATATGTTTCGATCATCAGATTTGTTGGCCTGAGATGTGTTCTCCACGGTCTACACAATTTCCAAAATTATTTTTTAGTAAACTTAACTTTTAATTGCCAGACACACACGCACACACACACACACATTTCTGCCTTATATGTAATCATATTTTTTTTTTATTTTCTGTATAATTTTTAGCTTGTGTGTTCAATATTTTTTTGTAGAAAATTTTTGTATGTGATAGTTTTTAACAAAGTTTTGTATGTAATTTAAGTTTACACAAAAAAAAAAAAAACAAATATTAAGAAGTAGAAGAAAAGACAATTCTAGTTTGTGTTTTGTTTGTTTGGAAAATCTAGCCAATTAATTTCTATATACTACAACAACACTGCCTTTTGTGAAGCACAAACAAGAACTACACAGGAAGAGAAAACGTTTTTTTTTTTTTTTTGGAAAAATTGTAATACTACTCTTAGAACTATCTGTATTTATTGCACCTTTATTTTTTTTTTTTTTTTTTTACCTTTTTTTGTTCACATCACAAAAACATTTTTCGTTGTCTTAAGTAAGCAAAAAGCTCTGCGAAAATCGAAACTATTTCAAATGTGAGCTGTGAGCTATGTATGTGAAACATTATAATTATTTAAAAGTATTTATTAATAAAGTTTTATTTCTTTGCATTGAAACTGGTTTTTGTTTCCTTTTTATTTTAGTAAAACACGCGCCTTAAAACCAATTTAGTAAGTAACTAAGAAAAGGAAGCATAAGTAAATTAACTAAAATTCCATTTGTAAACTAAGCACAAAAAAAAAGAACAAGCAATATTAATGAAAGATAATGATATTTAAAAACCAAAAAAAAAAAACAACAAAATAAACATTTAGGTGTGTGCAAAAAAAGTAAATTTAAATATGCATGAAATCGTGAGTGTTTTTTTTTTTTTTGTAATTGAAGTAACAGCAACATTTGGAGGGATTCAAGACTCTTATTTCGTATATATACACATGTATAAATACATATACATATATATGTATAAATTACAAATTTATCATCATTAATATATATATATATATAAAAATATATATTATTATCTTTTTTTTTTGTAAGGCATAGACAAGAAATGCAGGAAATACGTGTAACAAAACTATTACAAAAATTAACAACGAAACTTTTGGCATTAAATTAATGCATTTTAAAAACACACAAGAATATATATATATATATATATAGATATATCTATGTACATGTGGTTTTCGGTGTCTATTACTTATATAAATAGATATATATACAATATACATACACACAAAACAGACAAGGCCATTTGAAACAAAATTATGAATGTTGTTTGAATTTGAGTAACACTTCAAAACGTATTCCCCACACACCCACACAACCACACTGATATACACTAAAGATGTTTCACTGGAGCTTAAGACCAAAACTGGTTGATTTGAGAGAGAGGTGGATGCATGTTCTACACTTAAGCGATATGTGTTCCCTTCTGTCGCATAAAATCGTGGGGGTACGCTTTAGGTTTAGTGTCGACCACGTTAGCCTCGCGACTGCACAGGAGAAAAGATTTTTCTACCTGTTCGCTGCTAGTCGACGTTTTTCAGCTTTTGTGTGGAGCTTAAATGTTGCCATAGGCATCCTTATCATGCTCTTCTCTGAAAGGAGCTCGATGGTGGTACCTATCCTGAGCAGTTTATACGCAGACTCGTTTCCTTCTATGTTCCGATGTCCAGGCACATCAAAAAATAAAAGGCGAAATACATTTTTTTTTATAGATTGGAGCTTCTCAATTGACGGAAAAGTTTTTTCTTTAATTTTCATTGGTGATAATTAGTTTTAAAGAATTTTCAGAGTGATTATAGAGATTTAGCCTTTTTGTGGGGGTTTTAGCCGTAAACCATTAAAGTTTACCTAAAGCCGACTACCAAATTATAAATGGAACATTCCATACCAACTCAGTAATCTTTTTCAATCTATCTGATTCATAGCTGAATCAGCCCTCAGCTGTTACTGAAACCAAAACCATGTCTGCCTTTACATCAGAGGCCGGCACGTCGCTATGTACTGGGCATAGGCAGGCTCTCAAAAGCAGCGCAGTTGCTACTGAAATTGAGAGAAAATTGAATCTCACACACTCAAATGCAAAAATGTAATTGTGTTTTTTCCGGCCCCTAATTTACATGCATTTCAGTCACGAATTAAACACAGGCTGGGAGTATTAAGTTATGACCTCCGCGTCTTTCTGGCATGATTTCAGTACTGAATACATGGTTGATTGATCAACGGTTCCTACTGCTCAGCTCCAAATTGGGCACTGATAAATTCAATACTGAGGCGTAGAACTGCAAGGTATCAATCAATAAGTCAATAGTTCTGGAGTAATACGGAAAAGACATAGAGTTTTCAAAAAAATCATAGCTTTTTAACAGTGCTTCTGCTGTGATTGTATTATAAACAGGGCTGCAAACTGTATGTTACCTGAACCTTGAATCGAACCTTATACCACACCTAAAGCGATAAAATTTCTGAACCTTAGTATAATAAGAAAAATAGGGGAAAGTTAACTTCGGCTCGGCCGAAGTTTTGTATACCCTTGCAGCTTCCATTAAAAACAAAAAAGTTTCTTTAAGACTACTTCTTGGACATTACTTTTCTATTGGATCTATACTATAAAGATGTCTGATTTCGATTAAACTTGGTGAAATTATGGAAAAGCATAATACACTGTTAATTGCGAAATTTGGAGGCGATCCCATTTAAAACAAAAAGTTTTTCTCACTAGAACTTCTTTTTCGACCGATTATTCATACTGCAGCTATATGTTATGGTCATCCGATTTTGATAAAACTTTGTAGAAATGTGTCCAAAGTATATAAAATAAGTGTATGCCAATAAAAAGTACGATTTCATTAAAAACAAAAAAGTTTTTCTCACTAGAAATAGTTTTTCGACCGATCGTTTCTACGGAAGCTATATGCTATAGTCATCCGATTTCGACCAAACTTAGTCAAATCATGGAAAGGGATAGTAAACTAAGAAATACGTACTTTGGAAGCATTTCCATTAAAAACAAAAAAGTTTTTCTCTTTAAGACAAGTTTTTCTACCGATCGTTCCTATGGCAGCTATATGCTATAGTCATCCGATCCGGCCGGTTCCGACAAATGTGCAGCTTATTTGTACCAAAAGACTTCGTGCAAAGTTTGGTGAGGATAGCTTTAAAACTGACGGAGGAGATAGCATAGAAACAGACGGACAGACGGACGGACAGGGCTAAATCAACTCAGCTCGTCGTGCTGATCAAGAATATATATACTTTATGTGGTCGGAGATGCTTCCTTCTATGCGTTACAAACATTCGTACAATTTTATAATACCCTTTGCAAGGGTATAAAAAGTTTTTCTCACTAGAACTTTTTTTTCCGATTTTGTCATCCGATTTAGACAAAACTTTGTAGAATTGTGTAAAAGTATGTAAAATACATATATGCCAACGTGAGAGACGTTTCTATTGAAAATAAAAAAGTTTTTCGTACAAGAACTAGTTTTTCGACCGATCGTTCCTGTGGGAGCTTTATGCTATAGTCATCCAATTTTGAACAAAATTTGTAGAATTGTGTGGGAACATATAAAACAAATACATGTTTGTTTTAAGGACATTTCCATTGAAAACAAAAAAGTTTTTCTTACTAAGACTAGTTTTCAGACTCTACTTTTCTAGGACAGCGATACCTTAAAGATGTCCGATTTCGACCAAATTTGGTGGAATCATGAAAAAGCATAGTAAACTAATAATTACAAAGTTTGGAGGCGTTGCCATTGAAAACAAAAAAGTTTTTCTCACTAAAACTAGTTTTTCGACCGATCGTTCCTATGACAGCTATAGGCTATTGTCTTCCGATCCGGCCGGTTCCGACAAATGTGGAGTGATTTGTACCAAAGGACTTCGTGCAAAGTTTGGTAAAGATAGATATTAAACTGACGGAGGAGATAGCATAGAAAAAGACGGACGGACAGGGATAAATCAACTCAGCTCATCGTGGTCATCAAAAATATATATACTTTATGTAGTCGGAGATGCTTCCTTCAATGCGTTACAAACATCCGGACAATTTTATATTACCCTCTGCAAGGGCATAAAAATGGATATTATAAAATAACCACTCTATTTGGATACCGAAATCATCCAATGGTGTATAATTTGTTTTTTCTCTCGCTCTCTTTGTTTATAAAAAAAGTAACGGCAAACGTCTTAGAAATATTATTGTAATGTAGCAATGTTCCTCCATAGCCCCAAGGGGCCGAGCGCAATCGGCTATTTACACGCACACGAGCCGAGCGCATGCCGAAGCAGAGCTCTCTTTGCCTTCATTTGCTGCCCAGCCGTCGTTGAGGGCAGTTCAAAGCTGGGCTGGGCAGCGACTAAAATGAATAAAAATCAGTTCCTTACAAGTACGAGGTTGTGTTCTTTCCTAGGGATTCGGCAATTGTGCGAACTTTTCGATAGATTTTTGAGCTGTACTATCTGCTCTTCAGTTTAAAGAATAAGTTGCACACTGACGATGGCATTGCACGCATCTGGTGTTCTGATCTTTTGCACGAAGGTCAATGGCACAATCTGGTAGTTGAACTCAATCAAGAAGTACTTAAAAACTCCAGCTTATCTCGTACCGACTAAAACCCGAAACAATTTGTATTTTGTACTGTTATTGAGGGTCCTCTTCCTAAGCTTATATTCAGACATTTTCAGGTACTATTTATAGCGTCGGGCATATGAGCGTAAGCAGCGCTCTCTTTGCTTGCATTCGATGCCTAGACGTTGAGCAGGGCAGTTCATAGCTGGGCTGTGTCGCTTTGATATCGCACACCAATACATCGCACTGCAGCCTTAATTGGACATCATGATCTTTTTAGAATATCCGTATAAACCGTAATAGAGCATATCGAAGGTGTACAATACATATAGAAGAGGTAACTGAATTATGTTTCAAATTTAGAAACCTGCATGATAATATATCAACTATTATGCCAGCGCCTGATTTTGATATCGATCAAATTTGACTAGCCTTTGTCGCACGATATAGACCAGATAAAAACAAGCCGCTAGGGTTGAGAAGTTTCTATGTTTTCGGCTCGTAATGGGTTCAGCTTGTGTTCGTACTATTAATTTTTTTCGAGTTTAAGAAAAAAATTCAAAAACATTACTCGAAAAAGACACAGGCGAAATCTGCTAAATATAGGAAAGCAACAGCAACAATTGCGGAGCTGGGTGGGTCCTCCTGGTGCGTTGTCGCTCGGTACAGAAGCGAGTTGCGGGCATTAGTGGCAGCGGCCGAGACCGTAAAACGGTTGTGATGATTTTATTACCATCAAATGGCCAAAGAAGAAGAAGAAGAAAGAACAGCAACGAAACCCCACGCTTATGATTTTCAGACCTAACTCTCAAATACATCACAAATTGAAGTCAACAAGTTTGGCTTAACCCTCACTGAAACATTCATTTAACTATAACAAAAACGACAGCAACCAAACGCACACAAAAACTACGATTTCATGAAATTAAGACAATTTCGAGGTTTCACTTGCATAAAAAACAAAAAAAAAAAAAAACAAAAAGAAAACAAAACCAAAAAATGGAAAATGTTCTACGATATGATAGTCAAACTTTCCGTTTTAAGTTCAGTTTTTTTGTACAAATTGGAGTAACTAAATTTGTATTTCGCGTAAATAAATTGAATTGTTAACAGCAACTAACTCATGTAAATGTACATAACCATCTTAAACAAAACAAAAAAAAAAACCAAGAAATCAAAAAAAAAAAAAACAGAATATATATGTATATTAAACAGGTAGTACATACAATATATTTTTCGGTGTTAGGCGTCTTTTTGAGATTTTTACAGAAAAACTAAAAAGAAAACAAAAAATCTATAAAATATTTCATTGTTGATGTTGTGAGCAAAAACAAAAAAAAAACTAAACCAAATACTAAATAAATTGTATTTTTTTCTCACTTTCTCTCCCTATCTAACTATCGAATCTATCTATCTAACTCTCTCACACATAACTGTCGTGTCTCTTAACAAATATTTATAGAAATTTACATGTAAGTGGCAACAATTTTTTTTTATATACACATAAAAAGGCAAAGCATAACAAAACACGTGTTTGGTGTCTAAGTGAAAGCATTTTAGATAAACTACAACAACAACAAAAAAGAACTAGCAATAATTCTGAAATGACCTCAATCAAATATTTTTTAAATTTTATATATATTTTAGTCAAACAAAACCTAAACGTGTAAATAGGACGCATGCAAAAAAAAAAACAAAAACAAAAGAATTGTCATACAACATTTAAAAAACAAAAAATGTCTCTCGAACGAACGAAGTAAGAATGTGATATTTTTCTAAGGTGTATTACTAACTACATACATACCGCATACTGCATACATACTACTACTACTACTGAAAAACCATATAAAAGAGAAATGGAAATAGCGCAAAAGCCTACTTGAAGAACATTCAATTTAACGAAAAGAAAAAATCATAGAACAAAGTAAACAAAAAAAAGCAATAGAGACTGATTTTTTGACACAGACGAAAAACTGAAATGAAATGCAGTAAAAACCCACACAGAAACAACTAAACAATTAATTTATCATTTCTTTGACAATTTTTTAACAATTTTTGTTTTCAAATTATTCAAAAATTACTCAAGTTTTTGGGAGTTAAATAAAAAAAAGAAATAGGTTATGGGCCCACTTAGATTTTATACCCTTGCAAAAGCTTCAGATGTGCAAAAATAGCAACCATGATGCATTGAACTTTGGGGGGGAAGCATGAAAAAGTTTGTCAAAATAAAAGCACCGCACATCTGCGACGGATGGAATTTGTGTGAGCAAATAAAACTTCACATTATCTGTTAACAAATTAAGGCAATACTTTAGGGCGCCTCGCTGATCCTGCATCTAAACTTCAAAAAACAATCTTCATTTGTCTGTATGGTTTTTTTTTTAAATCAAATACTTGCCTGCTTTTTTTAGGGAAAAAAGAGAAAAATAGCTACTTACTTAAATAAATTACGCCTTTACATTTTTAGCTTTAGGAGTTTTTTTAGAAGCATACGCTAAGTTCCAGATCGTTTGGGATAGAATTTGAAGTTTTTTTTAGTTCTAATTGTTCTTGGAAGAACTTAAATTGAGTAGTCCTTAAAACCTTGACAAGTCGATAAACAATCGTTAATATTATTAAAATAAGCACAAGCGTTCTTGGAATGAACTTGCAAAGCTAGCTAGAATTCCCAACTGGCTCTAACACTGTTCTTATGATAGATTTCCGACTTTGGTCATGGATTAATTTATGACTTGATCTTCCCAGCCTTATTTGAATCAATACAGAGTCCTCATTTCAAAAATAAATTGAAACTAGCTTTGAATTTGTGGGGCTTAAACCAAGAACAACAAATTTGTTATCCAGAAGAATTTTCACCCATTTTAAAGTATCAAAAAATAAGATTTGATTAAATCACGAATTTCAACTAACCAGCAGAGCAGTAAATGAATCAATCATTTCAAGATTGAATCACGAATCAATCACAATCTGATTGAAAAAAGCAACGACTGCATTCAATCATTAAGATTTAAATCTTCTTGAAATCATTGATGATTACTCTATCGTGATTTATAAATCCTTTGGAGCAATCAAAAATAATTGTATTTTAATTGCATTCATTTGATTTAAATCTAAAAGATTTCAATCATTAAATTAAATCAAGAATAATGCAATCATTTTAATTTACATTTCAAATTTTATTTAAATCTTTTGAATTAAATGTTATCTGATTGAAATCACAAATTAAACTAAAGCCATTTTACAGAGACTGGCAAATCAGCTCCTGTCAGCTGTGAAATCCACTGGTATCTGTTGGGGGTTTTATGACTTGCCAGTCTCTTTATTATGGCTTATTACATCGTTCATGCTGTATCCACTGTAATTTTGTTTTTCAAAGTGTTTCGGAAACGGCCAAACATACATTTTTTGGTCTTAGCGGGCGAAAAAAAATAATAATCGATAACTAGCCGTGCGATAACTAGCCGTGTTTCTCCTTTTTTTCTGAAAATATACAATTTTTCGCAAAACTTTTCAACCTATGTCGCCCATTAAGCGATATCAAATCGGGCTTAAACTTTAAATTTCTTCTTTTTTTTAAGATGAACATATATATATCCTGAAAACTTTGAGAGCGGCAGTTTTAAATATATGCCGAATCCTAATTTACATATAAGCCTAGGTCAGAGGTCGGTCGAACTTTTCTTCAAGAAATCTACTAGATATTTCTATTGTGGTTTGTAAGATACGTGACCGAATAAGCTATACATTTGTACGACAGGTTTTCCGATGGTGTTGTGCCCTAAGTGCTTGTGAATTTGGCCTTGTCTCCGTCTTTGGAACACTTGATTTTGACGAGGCACTTTTGTGTATTGCCTTGTTTCGGAGTATCAAACAACAAAATCATGTAAGGTAAATATTCATTAAGAAATGTTTTTATACGGAAGTTGACAGTTAAAGGATAATTCGAACGTTCTCAGTACTCACCATAAAGAAAAATTCGAACGTACTCAGTACTAGGCTTATAGCAAAATAAATTTATTATCATTGTACTAACCGAAATTTCTAATAGTAGGGCTAAGAACAAAATTTCGTTTTCGTATCTGTTAACCGGTTATGATAATAAACAAAAATTTGGTAAAAACATTAATGACGGCCTTGGTTACTGTTTTAATCTCTGCTTTAGAATTGATGACTTCAACATAGAAGAGTTTGTACTTATTTTTATACCCGTTACTCGTACAGTAAAAAGGGTATACTGAAGTCGTACAAATGTATGTAAGAGGCAGAGGGAAGCATCTCCGACCCCATAAAGTATATATATTCTTGATCAGCATCAACAGCCGAGTCGATATAGCCATGTCCGTCTGTCTCTATGACCACCTAGATCTCGGAGACTAGAAGAGCTAGAGCCACCAAATTTTGTAAGTAGACCCCTATTGTCCATACGCAGGTCAAGTTTATTTTAAATTTTGGCCACGCCCTCTCCCGCTCCCACAGTAAAAAATGTTGAATAACTCCTACTATTTTGAAGATATCATGCTCATATTTTGCAGTGTAGTGTATGTGCACAACATCTACAATCTCTGAAAGTTATAAAGATCGGATAGTAAATGGCAAAGTTATAAAGAACGTTGCATACTTTTTGGCGCTACATGCGTTTTTTCCTCACATAACGTTGAAATGGTCACATTAATGTTAATGCTCAGTTAATTAACATAGGGAAAGGCTATTAAACACTTATTGCCCTGAGTAACTGGTATATCAAAGTCGGGCAGGACCGACTTTAACTTACGCTCTCGTTTAGAGATAAGGCTAGTTTCCGAAATGCACGAAAACACACTTTTATATCGAACTTCACATGTATAAAAACACTTTTGAGCCTTTTGAAATCTAAATACTTATGAATAGCAGTCTTATTTAAATGAAGTATTGTGCCGAGATAAATGTGCTTAAAACTTAGTATTACAAACTAAAAGTATGATCAAAAAAAGTTTGAAAAGTACTTAACATTCCGAAACAGTATCAAATCAAGTATTGTAGGATGGAAAAAGTCTTTCAAACAAGAACATTGGACCCAATATGCGCACAAATAGAATCAAAAAGAGTGTAAGAATGGTTTTTACCATTTGTAGTTAAATGTTCTCACCCAAAGCACACAACGGGTTGTTTCGAGTGGATACATACCAATCTCTTTGGATTGAGATTTCCAAACGCTGCTCCAAAATACTCCATATTTTAGCATAATTTCTTTTTTTCTTTTTGTATATGAAGAACTTATTTGTTCGCCCAATTCTTTGACTTAAGGTAAAGGATTGATTATAATTCAATAATCAACAGAAATTAACAAAGATTACATATGAACACATCAGAAGTGGTTGCGTAGACAGAACTGTTTCGATGGCCTCCCGGCACAAGATCTTAACAGTACGCTACAAATGCTGACAAACCATCAAGCCATTTGGAAATTTATATTTAATCTGTGACTCGAAGAATAACCACTTGAGGATTGCCCGAAAGCAAAATTCCTTATTGCTATGAAGCTCCATTTGTAGGACAGCCGAAATTTACACAGAAAGAATGATATAACAAAATGTAAATTTCCTAAATATCAAAATAACCAGCCCAGATCAAATTGATATTGACATATTTTTTCTCTGCGTATGCAATGGTTGAGGTTGTTTAATGCATCTTTTCTTGTTGTGGCGACTATTTTTAATTACTAAGAACTTTGTCTCAGAGTGTGCTTAAAATGTGCCACGATTTCTTGTGTGTGTTTTAATTTAAAGGTTATACTCCCTTTTATAAACACCAAGATATTAGTTGTTTGTTTAATAGGGAAGGTTTTAATAACAAAAATCATGGCGAGCCATTCCGAATATATGAATAGGTTGCTAAAGCCCATATTTGAAATAAATTAAAAGTGTTTTTGTTTTTAAATAAATATGTAAGTCAAGAAATTTGTTGATGATAGTTAAAACGCAAAAGTCATGTACAACGCGTATTGTTTTCTTTTGTTTTAAATTTCAACGAAAGATTATTTTTTTTATTAATGACACTCCGAATAATATTATGTATTCTAGTCCATGAAAGATTTTCTGAGAGCAGAGCCCTTCCCATTTTGTGTATGAACTTGATACCAATCGGAATGGATCTAGCTGATGTGAAAATCTTATTTAATTCCACTATTTTTGCAAGATTAACTTTTCAAGTTAGAGCAGGCTTCAAAAAATAGTTCTGAGTAAGATTACGCCTAAAAATATGAATCACACAGAGAATTGGAATTCGATGATTATGGAATTGATATTAATTTATGACTTTTTTAAGATATTAAAATTTCCATTTAATGTTAAATTGATCTTAAGACTTCATCCAAAGGAGCTGAGAATTGTGAAAAGGATATGAAAAAAGGTTATTAATTAATATCGAGTCCAAATGGATCTTTTGAGCATGTTTGAATATCAATGCAAGGGTATAAAAAACGAGTTGCCTCTAAAATTTCGAAAAGAAGATTGTTTTTTTTTTTTTTTAATTTTTAGTACAGAGTGAGATCTAAGAAGGGGGCGGGGGGAAAGAAAAATTAAAGGAACTTAAAGGAACCAATTGGGGACACTTTAGAAGCAATGTAGCAGTAAGCCAATCTAAACATTATAACATACTAAGGAAACACGTTTTGCAAAGAAGGAATCTAAAAGAGAAAGCACGACAATGTAGTGGGAAACGAGTCAAAGGGAGGAAACGGTTAGATGGATGGATGGATGGAAGGATTAAGGGCTGGGAAAAGGAGTTGTAGTTATGTTTGTGATAAAATAAAAAAAAAACAAGTAAAAACCGAAGCGCAATTTTGTTTCCCCAACTGTATTGGTAGATAAGTTAAGGCCAGGTCCGGGGCACAGCTAACAAGGTGTGTAAATAGTCAGCGTGACGGAAGGGAGGGAGGGAGGGGGAGCAGGGAAAGTATGTTTATGAAGGTGCTACGAACAAAACACGTAATTGAAAATGTGATACAGTTTTTTCCTTAATCTATATTTATTCAAGGATATGGTAGAAAGCGGGCCGAAGCAGCCAAATGAAAGGGCGGGGGATGAAGAATGTTTTTGTTTATGTTTTTTCTTAAGTTAAATTTTAAACTCATTTAGTTAAAGTTTTAATTGACACACCCACACACACTCATACACATACCCACCACACACACACACAGAAAGCACAGCCAAGAGAACATGAGGAAAATTGTAAAAAATTTACACTTTAGGAAAATCTCTAAATTTTAAGCTTTCGGTGTTTAAAAAAAAATTAAAAAATTAAAAACCAAAAACCAACAAAAAAATTAGCAAAACCAAAAACAAATACCACAAATTTATATATATATATACATATATATTTCGATATTTAAAATTTAATTCGGAAAACAAAAAATTTTGAGCAAAAAATCTTGGTGTTTTACATTTAAGCGCATTAAACCACATTACACTTAACGGAAAATGCAAAATTGCAACTCTAAACACAATTTAATTAAATCATAAATTTACAATTTAAGTAAACAAAAAAAAAAAAAAAAACCAGAAAAATTTAAAACAAAAACCTCTTTCACTTTCGTGTCTTTGACTTAAAAACCAAAAAAAAAAAAAAAAAGAAGAAACAAAATACACACACACACACTCACCCACTTACACACACACACAAACAAAACCAAATATTAAGCATATTTTTAAAATGTAATTTAGCACAAAAAACGAAAAAACAAATAACAATTTTTAAACTACCAAAACGTATTGATGTGTATTTGATAAACAAAACAAACCAAAAAAGAACAAAAACCCAAAAAAAAAAACTTACCAAACAAACGAAACTAATCAAATTTGCATAATAAATTTTAGGTTTCTGTTTTCTTTCTTTGTTACAAAATTTTTTCCGTTTCTTGTTTTACCAAAGCAACTTTTACAAAACTACGAAATGCAATGCCTGCCAAAGAATTAAAGTTTTTTAAACAAAAAAAAAAAACAAAAAACCAAACTAAAACCAAAACTAAAACAAAGAGTTCAATAAAGCCGTTCCAACAAAAAAAAAAACAAAACTAACAAACAAACAAAAAAAATCCAACTTGTTTAGAGATTTTTTGCGTTTCCTTTTTACAACAACAAAGCGAAAATCAAAATGACGAAACCACAAGAAACAAAACAACTTTGCAACCAAACCAAAACCGAAACTGACAAATAAACTCACTTAAAAAATCAAACAAACCAACTGATTTGTATTTGAAAACTACTAATCACAAGTGAAATGTTTATTGGTTTAATTTTAGCAACAAAAAAAAAAACACAACCATTTTTATGCATTACATTTGAAATGAAAAAAACCAAAAAAAAAAAAACACAAAACAAAAAAGAAACCACAAAACTAAAATGAAAATCAAATAAATTACAAAAAAAAAATATTAACTGAGTTTTATTTGCAAGGGAAAATATCAACTTTTTAATGTTCGCGCAGGTACAGAAACGGACAACGAGGCCTCAGCAACTCAGCAGAAACTCGAAGACTGCATCGAAATAACATGATCAGGCATAAGTAGTCTCATGTTGGAGAAGAAAACCATACAGATTCTGTTTCCATCCCCAGTGCGATTTTGGAACATGAAAGAGAAACAACTCCAAATGGAATTGTGGCTGGACGGAGCCTTAGACATTACCTTACAGCTGGCGCCCGAGCAGGGACTTCACACAACTCAATTTTCTGCCTATTCGATGATAACAATCCAAAAAGTGGCCGAAACGATTGGCGTATAGTCTTCACCGCTTTGGATCAACTTTATCGAAAAACCGGGTAAGATATTTGCTTAAAAAATCAGGACAAAAAACAAAGCGCTCTATATATATAAGATCACTTTTTTTTTTTTTTTTAATTCCTTTATTTAACAACTACTATTTACAAATAAGCACTTTGGGACAACATGAAACCACGGAAAGTTTGACAGAACATCTAAAACCTGCGGTACGGCCGCAAGGCATTGCTTCGCAGATTTGATGACCCGCCTACTCCCTGATTCTACGCTGCAAGTCCAGTCTCCGCAGAGTTGCCATAATCTTAGCTGCGAAGTCACACGCTGCCTCCCAGTTTCCCTCCGACATCAGCATGTAAGGGACTAAAGTATCTTCGGCTATATCTCCGCCCATCGCCCTGGATAGTTCCGCCCTCTCGGTGTGAAACCTTACACACTCGAATAAGACGTGTCTGGCGTCCTCCATAGGTCCTTCTTCGCAGCAAGTGCACTCCTCGCTATCATCATGGCCGACTCTTTTTAGGTAACTCCTAAAACAGCCATGTCCACTAAGGAGCTGAGTTAGGTGAAAGTTCACCTCACCATGTTTCCTAGACAGCCATGGTGACAATCTCGGGATTAGGCTATGGGTCCAGCGACCCTTCGTGGATTGGTCCCAACGCTGTTGCCACTTCTCGATGCTCCGCTGCCTCGCTTCCTGCTGCTGTGTACCACTGTATGGTTGACTTGAGGCACTCAACCGTGAAGCCCGGTACCTCTCGTATCCTTCTGTGGCCAGCTCGTTAAGTGGAATCATCCCGGCAATGACCAAAGCAGCATCTTCCGACACCGTACGATACGCAGAAGTAACTCTAAGCGGCCTTTTATGTAGCTAGAGTAAACCATGGACCTGTGCCAGATTGGCGCCGCGTATAAGATCGTGGCCTTAGTTACACTCGCCAAAAGTCTTCTTCGCCCTTGTTTAGGACCGCGCGTGTTCAGCATGATCCTAGCTAAGGCGCTGCTTGACTTTGCTGCCTTCTCTCCGACGTAAGCCAGATGTTCTCGGAAGCATAGCCTGGTGTCCAGCATAACTCCAAGGTATTTAATGGCTCTTTTGGATTTTATTGCGGTTCCATTGACTCTGACCCAGGCTGACTCCACCTTTTTCCGACTGCTTATTAGAACCGCCTCTGTCTTTTGCGCCGCAAGCTCGAGACCCGCCGCGCTAAGCCACTGGTGGATGCGCTCAATACCAGAATTGCACGCCTCCTCGGTTCTTCGAAGCACTTTGCCTACAGCAACAAGTGCCACATCATCAGCAAAGCCCACTAAATGCACTCCTGGAGGTAGAGAGAGTCGGAGGACCCCATCATACATGGCGTTCCATAAAACAGGTCCAAGCACGGAGCCTTGTGGAACCCCAGCAGAAACCACGTGGGTTTTGTTCCCCTCTGACGTGGGGTACGTAAGGACTCTACCACTGAAGTACGACCTGATGATTGCCTGGAGGTACGACGGAACACCAAATTCACCTAGAGCGCTTAGGATTCTGTTCCAGTCTGCGCTGTTAAACGCATTTTTCACGTCTAGGGTGACCACAAGACAGTACTCCTTAGATCCTCGTTTCCAGCTAGATGAGACGACAGTCTGAAGCCTAGTCGATGCTTGGCTTTACAATCCGTTCCAGGCTGCATTTATGATGGAGACTTAGTTTAATTGTTAATGTTAGTATTAAGTTCTATTGTAGTAACCAGTTAAATAGATTCGTAGGACAAATAAACTAAATAAATAAATATTAAAGTCCTCTCAATGTAGTTTATAGATATACCAGATATAGAATGAATTGTTTCGCTGGCTCGAGGTCAAATAAAAACACAAGGTATGTGTTACGTTATCCAATATATTTCGGTTGCAACATCGGCAACCATCATCAGGGACACTACAAAACAATTTTACCAATTAACAATTTTTATCACATTTGAAAACAGAATTTAAAGTCAAAAACTGAACATATTTACTACATTATTTTACACGTTTTTTTTTGAGTTTCCATACTGAGCTCTCATTTGGACAACAGGTGCCGGTAAATGTGAGCACAGTTTTCGTGTCTGTTTTGTAGTTCAGTCGCTTGTCCGTTGGTGTGTTAATGATGTGAAGCATCTCGAGAGTGAACCGTTTACTGTAATTTGATTCTTGTTGTAGGACTGTTGTTGCTTCAAAATTTGGCGAGTGTCCACTCTCCATACAGTGTGTCGCGAGCGCCGTTTTTTGTATCGTTGTTTGATGTCTGAGCTTATAGTCCGATTTATGTTGGGAAATTCTTGTTTTCAGTTTCGATTTTGTTGTTCCAATGTATAACTTGTTGCAACTGTCCTCTACATTTCCATTGCATGGTATCCTATATATTACATTACTCCTATCCGATGTGGCTATTTTCGATTTCGTCCTATTATAAAATGTTTTCATTGTGTTCAAAGGTTTGTGGGCTATGTGTATATTTTGCTTATCGAAGCAGTCGGAATGGGCGTATCTTTCCGAAAGTTGTGGAATATATGTAAGCGATCTGTATGATTTTGTTTGTTGTCCTGGTTTTGAGCTTCGTTTTCCGTTCTTGTCAATAAGTGAGTTTATAATTCCCATTGGAAAGTCATTATCCGTCAACATTTGCTTTATTTCGGAAACAATTTCCTTGTGGTATATTTCGTCACTTATATTGAGCATCCGTTGTATACAGCCACGTGCCGTATTAATAATTATGTTTTTCGGGTGTTTTGAATGGTAATTAATGATCCTTCCCGATGCTGTGGGCTTTTTGTACCACTTGATTTTTAGTTGGTTTCCATGTCTGTTAATTGTAGAGTCTAAATATGGTAGTTTACCGTCCATTTCTTGTTCCATTGTGAATTTCAGATTCCTGTGGAATGAGTTAAGTGCGTCAAGAGTGTTTTTAACTTGGTCCTCTTTGGTAATGGCAAATAGGTCGTCTACATATTTTGTCAATAATCTCGGTGGCTGCTTAAGTGTCTTCATTGTGCTGTCCAGAAGTTCCTCCATCACTATGTCAGCTATAACCGGGGATGCTGGAGATCCCATTGGCATACCTTTTAATTGGGTATATATGTGGTCCTCAAATTTGAAATACCTATTTTCCACTATACAGAATTTTAAAATTTCCATAAAGAGCGTTTTGGGTATTTTTGTGTACTCTTTTATGTTGTTCCACTTTTTGTCAATAGTCTCTAATGCTAGGTCAATGGGAATGCTAGGGAATAATGAGACTACGTCAAATGAGATCAGTATTTCATCGTCACATATGTAGGTGTTGTTCGTCCGTTCTTTAAATCCGACTGCATTTTTCACATTATATGTAGAGTCTGCCGTGAGATTTTTCAAGATTTTGATTATAAATCTACATAGGCCATGTGACGGTGCACCAATAGACGAGCAAATTGGTCGAAGTGGGGTTCCTTCCTTGTGGATTTTAGGGAGTCCGTATATCCTAGGTGGTAGGGTAGTGCTTGTTATCAGCTTATTCCTTTCGGCCTTTGAAATATGCTCCAGCTTAAACAGTTTTTCCACCAAACTGTTGTTTTTAGTCTGTAGTCTTGTTGTTGGATCCTGTCTTAATTTTCTATATGTGCACATATCCCCTAAAATGTCTCTCATTTTAATCTTATAGTCTTCTTTTTCTATTGCTACTGTTTTGTTTCCTTTGTCAGAAGTCAGAATTAAAATGTTGTCGTTTTTCCTTAGAAATTTGCGTGTCTGCTCCACTGTGTCAAGTATTGCACGATCTCTTGGTTAGTCAAAATGATGTGTGCTTCAACGTCCTAAACCCAACTGTATAATATAAAAACCAGTAAATCCGCTTTCCTCTTTTATTTCCATGTCATTCAATTAGTTCAACTGGCAATTGAGATTGCCTTACAATTTTCCAACATTCATTTGTGGGTATTCATTTGTGGTTTACGAGCAAAATTTGAGATACAATATTTGTAAATATATATATGTAGTTATGTAAGTATGTATATATACTATATTTATATGTATTTAAATACGACATTTCAGATCAATCATTAAAGCGCCCTGTATATAACTTTTTTTTTTGTTTTGTATATTTTTTTGTTTTGTTTTGTTTAGAAGTTTTGGTCTGCCGGGTTCATAGTTTGGTTAGTACAGAAACATTCATTTATATATTTGTTTTTGTTGTATAATTTCCCATATTTGTGGGTTTAGAGAGTAGATATAGAGTTAAATCTGGTATATTTATTTTAGCGTAGGAAGCGATTAACAGCCCTTTGGGAGGGAAACTGGATTTTTAATTTATATCCGAATGATTCGCGGTAGATCCGCAGGTCTGATTCACTTTGAATATATTAGAGAGCTCATCCAGCAGAGTCTCATAGCGATAGGAGACACGAATTTCGGGGACATTGGTGCGGGTAATGTCGTTGCCATTAATGCCATCCTCATAATAGTGTGGACCCAGCCATTGTTGTTTGATCTAAAGGGAAGTTGAGAATATTATAAAAATTTTATGTTATGGCCTATACAAAGTCACTTACATTATGTGGAAAACCGCTCATCATAACACTGTTACGCGCCAATTCGCACATATCGCAGGAGCTCAGCTTCCATACCTGTGCCGCGATGCTGTACTCCTCCATGAGGGGTTCCTAAAAGCATCAAGAAATGTAAATTAGTTTAAAAAGTAAACGCTTAAGTTGCCAACTCACCTTGGTGAAATGAAACTGCAATGGATCATCTGTAGAAAGTGAAATAATCAAACCACGAGCCAAATATTCCGGCAAGGGATTCCGATGATAGTTGAGAAACAGCGAATTATTCGACAGCGGCGACATGGCAATACCAATTTGTGTCAAATAGTACAGATACTGCAGCACGGGCACCTTACGCAGAAGTAAACCGTGCGAAATATTCTCGGCCATGAGATAACCACAAACCAAATGCTGAACGGGACCAGCTTCACCGCAATGTGGACGCAGTACAAAGGTGTTGAGACCGCGTTGTCTAGAAGGAAGAAGGAAACAAAGATGGTTGATGAAATTGTTAATCGTATTTAACAGCAAAAAAAAGAATAATGCCCAAAACAATCCGAATCCAAGAGTAAATTTGTGTGACTTAAGCCCGTTTTTGGATAAGATTTGGTGTATATCCAATGTCCTATTACCAGTCTAAAAAGTGACAAATATAGTGCCGAACCTAGCTAAATAATTTTAAAGGATTCTGGTATGAAATCGAATCGGAAAAAGTCGAAACCAACTTTATTTTGAAGCCTCAATATTAGCCTATGTGTAGTTTCGTTGAAGTGTAAGCATCATAGTTTTTGTGTGCTCCGAATATGTCAACTTTTGTCCCTATAAAACAAAATTTGAGGAAAAGTTTAATTTAAAGAAAAAAATAGGGGAAAGTTAACTTCGGCTCGGCCGAAGTTTTGTATACCCTTGCAGCTTCCATTGAAAACAAAAAAGTTTTTCTAACTAAGACTACTTTTTGGACCTTACTTTTCTATCGGATCTATACTATATAGATGTCTGATTTCGACCAAACTTGGTGAAATCTTGGAAAAGCATAATACACTGTTAATTACGAGGCGTTAATTTGGAGGCGATCCCATTTAAAACTAAAAAGTTTTGCTCAATAGAACTTCTTTTTCGACCGATCATTCATACTGCAGCTATATGCTATAGTTATCCGATTTTGATAAAACCTTGTAGAAATATGTTAAAGTATATGAAATAAGAATATGCCAATAAAAAGGACGTTTTCATTAGAAACAAAAAAGTTTTTCTCACTAGAACTAGTTTTTCGACCGATCGTTCCTATGGGAGCTATATGTTATAGTCATCCGATTTCGACCCAACTTTGTAGAATTGTGTAAAAGTATATAAAATAAGTGTATGCCAATGATAAGGACGTTTTCATTAAAAACAAAAAAGTTTTTCTCACTAGAACTAGTTTTTCGACCGATCGTTCATATGGCAGCTATATGCTATAGTCATCCGATTTCGACCAAACTTAGTGAAATCATGGAAAAGGATAGTAAACTAAGAAATACGTACTTTGAAGGCGTTTCCATTAAAAACAAAAATGTTTTTCTCACTAAAACTAGTTTTTTGACCGATCGTTCCTATGGCAGCTATATGCTATAGTCATCCGATCCAGCCGGTTCCAACAAATGTGCAGCGTATATGTACCAGAAGACTTCGTGCAAAGTTTGGTGAGGATAGCTTTAAAAATGACGGAGGAGATAGCATAGAAACAGACGGACAAGGCTAAATCGACTCAGCTCGTCATGCTGATCAAGAATATATATACTTTATGTGGTCAAAGATGCTTCCTTTAATGCGTTACAAACAAGATTATGCACCAATTCAAATGCAGAATATGGTCCGAAGAGAGTTTGCCCGAAGATTTGAGTCTAAGGGTTCTCTGCCCAATACTTAAAAAGGAGACCCTGCAATCTGCGCCAATTGCCGCGGGATCAGTCTCCTACCCATTGCATATAAGGTTCTGTCATGTATCTTATGTGAACGTCTAAAGCCGAGAATGAGCGAACTGATATAACCTTTTCAGTGTGGCTTTAGACCTGGTAAATCCACCATAGACCAAATATTCACATTGAGACAAATTCTGGAGAAAACCCGTGAGACGAAAATCAAAACCTACCATCTTTTTGTTGATTAAAAAGACGCTTTCGACAAACCGATAAGGTCAAAGTTCTTTGAAGCCCTGTCTACTTTTGGTATACCAGCAAAGTACGTTCGACTTAGCATGATGACGTTGAGAAAGAAGCACACGAAGCTCCGTCAAAATAGGAAAGAACCTCTCCGAGCCTTTCGATACCAGAAGAGGTTTTAGGCAGGGTGACAACTTAACGTGTAACATCTCTAATCTGCTGATGGAGTATATACTGCGCCAGTGCCCATATGCTAACAGATCGGGCACCATCTTTTATAAAGAAGTAATGCATATGCCGATGACATTGACATTATCGGCCAATCCGAACGGGCGGTAAACAAAGCATTTTCAAAGATTGAGAAGCAGTCAAAACTCATGTAAAATGTAAAATGGCTTGACACAGCCCCAAAGGGCCAAAGCCCAGCCTCTCTCAAACTCTTGGCTTGTGCGCTTCTAATTTTCGCACAAGAGAAAGAGTTTAACGCCGAATCCGAACGGCAGTTTGAGAAGCTTTTGCATGGCTAATTACTACAAAGTTGGCGCCAACAGCAGAGAGGGGTGACCGGGTGTAAGGTTTATTCAAAGAAACAACTTTTTCAGTTGATGTTCCGAGGCGGGATCGAACCCACGACTTCTTGCCCAGCGGTAGCGCACACTAGCCGCTGAGCCACCCGGCCACACCCATAGGGTTAGCGATAAATGAGGAAAAGACGAAGTTCCTAGTCTCAGCGCGCAGTGAGCCTACGCGTCTTGGACAATCTGTTGCAATGGGACGTTGTGCGTTGTAAAGGACTTTGTCTAACTCGGAACGATGATTACCAGCGACAACAACATCAGTCTGGAGATCCGAAGACGAATAACTCTTGCAAACCGATGTTACTACGAGGTTAGTAAGGAGTTCAAGTGCAGAGCCCTCTCTCGAAAAACGAAAATTGGGCTATTCAGGATTTATTGACCTGTAAAAGTTGGCGATAAGTCCTGCACCTGTAAGAACCACGAACTGTATGAGCTCTATGGGGACACTGATCTAGTCAAGCGCATAAAACAACAGCGGCTGCGCTGGCTTGGACATGTTACTTGTATGGATGAAGAAGCTCCAGTAAACAAAGTGTACAGGCGGAGGGCGAACAAATTAGGGAAAGGAAGAAGTGTAGGACGACCGAAACTTAGTTGAAAAAAAAACAGGTGCTGAAAGACATTGAGGCGCTTAAACTGACCAACTGGTGCCAGCTGTCACAAGACAGAGGCGAGTGGCGGGCATTAATTGCAGCGGCCGAGACCGTCAAACGGTTGTGATTGAAATATCGGGCCAAATTAGAAGAGAAGAGGGATGAAAGAGGGCGACGGTCTAAAAATGAAAAATGGATGCTCGATGGCTACTCACTGGAGGTGGCTAAGGAATACATACATACTTGGGAGTAACATTAACCCAAGACATGAACTTTAAAACATCTGAACAACAAACTAAAGAACGCTACAATAGCGTTGAACAGTACATGGAAAAGCTTCATGGGAAATAAAGACATTGCAAACTCGGCCACATGTGGCACAAGCTCGATGGACTTTATTAAAAAATACGTGCATTGAATACCAGGTAACTTACCTTGAACAGGCAATCGTCGTACTTATGCAACACTCGTGCCAAAAACAGTGGCGCTAGAATGGAATGCAGCGCAAAAACCTGTACTTGTTGCGATAGACAAGAATCAAAAAGTTCAGTGGGAAGCCGAAGCTTAAAAAAGCGATTCAAAAGTATGGTACACAGACAGCTCAATAACGACCTTTGCATTAATAATTATTTTAACGGCAAACAGCACGACTTGGTATCATTTTCAAAACCGTGTTAACTGCTTCAACTGATACTTTCCTCACATAGGATAATATTTACAAGCTATGAAATACAAGCAACGAAAATAAGACGATAGCACTAGCCCCTCCTGCGGAATACGAGAAGCCTACTTTATTCAAACCTACTGATCAAAGGAGCAAATAAACTACTCAATGGGAAAATTCGGCAGGAGTTGGCGAAGTTCATAAAAGCTAGAAAAATATAGGTTTTTATTTAGCTAGTAACTTGGGCGTTTTTCAATTCGCAATCGGACGGTTATGCAAGGTCGTTACCGGCAATAATATAAAATTGAAACCTGATTCTTTATAAGTTTTTAATAAGCTACGTTTAACCAGCCAATTAAACCAACCAACCGAACTAGTCTACTTCTTCGAGACACATACTCCCAAACCCAAAGTTAAGAAAACCATTTCCGTACTGTAGTTATCACCAGTTTCCAAGGTTGCGTGCTTATCAGTGCCTACTAAAACGAAGTTGTACGTTTTCACGAAACTGAGTCTTGCAACCGCATGAAAGGTTTCCCGACCGTCGGACGTATAGTCAAGATTATGGCTTTCGAATTTTCGCTAGTGTAAACGACCCATATGTTGTACGTTATAGGCTAATTCCACTACTATGTACATTTTGAATTTGTCGTTCCATACAAGCCTTTATGTACATTTTGATGTTTGGCGATTCACGGAATGTACATTCTCAACCGCAACTGGCAACAACCGGTTTGTTTAGTTTTCTAATTTTGTAAATATATGTACATTGCTCGTTCTTGCGTACTTTTCTCTTATATTTTAAAAGTTTAAAGTTCTTTCGGTACATAGCTCAAAATTCGATTTTATAAATTTAACGAAAATACAAATAATTTTTTGCCGCTGAGGCTTCAAAGTTTCCAATTTCCCCCATTATCTTGAATATCATGTCAGAGACGTTTTAAAAAATGTCGAAAAATTATTCAAACATTTCACAAATTTGAACGAGGGCCCCAATAGTAGGAAGTCCAGATGAGCCATTTATCTGCAATCGCCTAGATTTGGGAAAACATTCTTCAACAGACCGCGTGTTTGCTGTGGCAGAGAAGCTGGTTTATCAGTTTTTCTTTTCTGAAGTTAATAAATCTTGAAATTAAGAACAAAAGAATGCGAAAAGAACTGTAAGTTTTTAACTACCAGCGATAAATTGGTCTAGTTTAAGCTTTTGACTATAGAACAGCACTGCAAGGACGACTCCTATAAATAAGAGATTTTCTATCATTGGGTTTCTGGATATTTTCAAAGTACTGAACGAAGACAAAGAAGAAATAATTACAAAAGAAAATTCAAAGCGTTTTTAATTCGTGGTTCCCTTACAGTTTTCATTTTATAACTCCAACTTCCTTTCTTCTTGCAAATATGGGAATTAAACGAGTAATCATTAATTTGGAACCCTTCCACCGTTTTGCTAGCTTCACAATTTGTGAAATGTTTGAATAATTTTTCGACTTTTTTGTAAAAGGGTCGGCCTACATTGATAATTCAAAGATTAATTACGGGAAAATTGGAAACTTTGAAGCCTCAGCGGCACTATCAAAACTTAAAATATCTGATTTTGGATTTTCGTTAAATTCTCTATAAAATATTATGAATTTTTTGAGCTATGTACCGCAAAGAACTAGAAAAAAATTATTTTTTATACTAGGCAGGTACGCTCTAATGTACATATATGTCAGTGGAATCAGGCTATTATAAAACGGGATGAGATCGAAAAAGCTGGATTTTCAATAGAGTGTTAACAACTTTTCAGGAAAACTAGAAAACAATTCATTTCGAAATCCCACGTTATCCTAACAAATGAGCATGACTGATTCGATTTGCTTGTACTCCACAAAGTCCATAAAACTCATAAAACGCAGCAATATTTCTGACTAATTTATACTCACTGCCTGAACTTATTCAGTACCGTCATATTGGCGTACATATAATAAATATAGTATGCATATGGCGGATTCTCTTCATATGTCCACTCCTCTGGTCTCGGCACATCGTTATCAAATAATGGATTCTCTGGCTTCGACTCATCATCCACCGAATCGAAACCGATAACATATTGCAAGAAACGATGCAAATTGGGATGCTCGCTGGGTTTGTTTGTGGCCTGAAATAGCGGCAGGAATATGTTGTTCAATATCTCCTGGAATGATGTCATCATTTTGTTGGATTTGAAGATGTCGAAGAGACGTGGTATCTGTATTAACCAGCGTATATTCGAGCTGTACACATCATTATCGATGGCCCATTTGGCCAACTTGTTCCATTCATCCGGGGACTTTCCATAGATGGAGAGACGAAGTTCGGCGTTTTGATATTTCGATTCCTCCAGATCAAAGGCCACTTCCTGAGGGAACATCATCATAGAGCCATTAAGTAAATTCCAAAAATCCAAATTTCACTCCACTTACCTTAATAATTTGTGCAAAGTATTTGCCATTTAAATAGTTATCCGTCTTCAGGAACACCTCTCTCAGGCGCGACTCGCCAATGGGATTGTACTTGGAATTGAACTTGTCAAAGCGATGGAACGTATTCCTATCGGCATGCACATCCAGCATATCAACGGTCAGATCGTATGTGGTTAGATTCATCGATTGGAATACCTGGGCCAGGGTCATGGGCTGACCATTGGTATGGGTGACCACTTCGTTGGCATTATTCTTGAGCGTCTTCTTGATGAAGCGCAGCAAATGCTTCTGATTCATACACGAGGCGGCATGTATATGGGTGTCAACCTTGCGGGTATTGTAGAAATCGCGATGCGGCACTGCCTTCTGGGCGGCCAGTTCACGTAGCTCGTTGAGTAGTACATGCATTTGATATTTGGAGGATAAATAGCAAAGGCGACGATAGCAGAACGATTTTCTGGAATGAAATAGAGTTTTGAAAGTTGTTTCTCCGTGTATATTTTCAACTTACAGCGGTCCGTCGGCTATCATGTTGCACATGACTTGCATATCGTTGACAAACTGTTTCATATCCGGATACGTAAACTTCAGCTCGCTGGTTTTCTCCTATAAGAAAAGACAGCATATTTGGGTCTTCTAATAAAGGACTTTTGATTGTTGATTACTTACCTCATCTTTGTAGATGTGAAACACGCCATTCACAGGCTTGATGATGTAGTTCTCATCTGGCATATAAGCCATATCCCAGGGATTCAGTACGTTTATCTGCGATTGTCTGGCATGGACATCTACATAGTAGGTTTGGATACGTGTGTGTGTCACGTGGTTGTTTGGTTGGTGTTTTTTTTTCGAGTGCATTAATAAATTTTACAAAAAAAAACCAAACATAAAAACAAAGCAAAAAAAACATGTAAAACAAATTTTAAAAAATGGTATTAAACATTTAGAGCTTAAACAAAACTAATGTTTATTGTGTTTACATACAATCAACAGATCTACGGTGCGTGTCTATAAATAGGTTTAAGGCACAAAAGGTTGTCCAGGTGTTAACGAGAGATCTTTTTAAAATTTCGGTAATTAGTAGCAAAATCAGCTGGCTCGAGGTCCTAAAATGTTGCCTATGCAATCACAGCTTTAAGCAGGGGTCTTCTCATTGAGCAACTTTTTTTTCGACTTTTTTTTTTTTTGCATTTATTTATAGCTTGGATATTCAAAAATATCCCCCAAAAGGATTTTCGAAAACTCGAATTAGTTTAGGAGATATAGTCCTTTTAGTGACCCAATGTGACCTAAATTCCCAAGCAACTGCAAACTTAAGGGGGTCTTCTCATTGAGCAACTTTTTTTTAAACCCTCGTATTTTGACCTATGCGTTAAGTTTTCTCCGGTTCTACCGGACCGATTTTGATGAAACAAAGTGAATTCGACGGAGAATTGTCAGCTCTTTAAAACTGCATTTAAACATTTTTGATTTTTTTTTTTTTTTCAAAAAAATTACTTCAAACTTTAAACGCGTTTATCTCGAAACCACGTTTTTCGAACTGGCGGCCATGATATCTCCAGTTCAACTGAACCGATTTTCATGAAACAAAGTGGAATCGACGCAGAATTGTCACCATTCTCGGCTGAACCTCGACCATAATTTTAAAAAAATTTTTTACTATTTTTTTTTACACTAAACTAAAAAAAAAAGCCCGAAATTGAAATTTTTTTTTTTTAATGGCCGCCATTTTGTCAAAAAAAAATCACAAAATTAAGTTTGAGGTTCAGCCGAGAATTACATCTATACTGATTATAACCCCGTTTTTTTTTTTCATTTCGGACGCTCCGGAGACCCGGAATCGTGGCCGCCGTGACGACACCTTTTTTTTTCACCACCAACTTTGAAGTCTCATTACTTTTTGAACAGCCCTCGTATCGAGGCAAAAAAAATTTTTTATTTACTTTGAACCTTTTGTAATACAATAAATAAAAAAGTTTTCAATTATTCTTTGCGTTTTCAAATAAGAATTTTTTTAAAAAGGGTCCAAAAAACGGGTTTTGAATGAGAAGACCCCCTTAAGGTCAAGTTGTTGTATATAAAGATGAGTTCACTTTTAAAATTCAGCATTCGAAAATCTGAAACAAAAATATCGTCATAAAATATCACCAAAAAATATTCGATATCCGATATATCGCCTCGGAATATATTCAATAATCTTTTTCCACAAAAATATCGATATATCGATACTATTTTCGGCATCCCTAGCGGCAGCCGAACCGAACTTTCAATGGGAATTGCAGATCTGTAGTTCTAATCGTTTATATTTTTAGTATTTTTGAACTCAGTTGTCTGTGTTTTTAAAGAATGCCTTATTTCTTTTCCCCACTTCAAAAACTGGACAACCTTGGCTCTTTTAAACGTATTTATACCATATATTTTCAATTGACTTACGCTTACAATTAAAAACAAGCCCAATAAAAAAAAAACACAACTTGTTTTATCAAAGTGATTTTTCAGTTAAAAAAGTGTCCTTTTGTGCAAGGATTTCATTTGGGTCAGAAGAAACAGCGAGAGATAGGGAAGCCTCTAACTACAATTGTTTGGAGCATATAGAAACACTTTGTAGCGATTAGCTGTATGTGTTAGCCAGCAAAAACAAATACAAAAAAAAAACGAAAGCGTAACGAAGTGTGGACAAAAACCAACGAGTGGTGGCTGTACTCGCTGGAAACAAATGCATGCGAGTCGCCTGTGGTGTCAAAAGCGGCGAGAGTTTCTGTTTTGTTTTGTGGTTAGAAAGCTCAACAAGTGGATGGGTGAGGATATAGGGTTTTCTTTTGTGGTGTGAGAAGGACATATTTTATACATATGTGAGAGGCGGCGCAACAGAACATAACGATTCCCGATACCTGTTAGGCTCGCCACACTCATTTTGCGAATTATGTCTATAAGAAATCAAAAATATATATAGGAGAAAAAAAAATCAAAAAATAAATCAAATATAGAGGCACAAACAAAATGAAAATATGTTGTTTAAGTACATGTAGTATGTTGGGAGGGAAATACACATTGACTAAAAAACGGGAAAATCATAGAAAACTTACTAAACTGAAACAGAAGACACGAGCGAGGCGGCAGCTAGCGAGCAAGAAAGAGACAGAACAACAGTACAGAGATGGGGGAGGGAGGGGGCGTGGAGAGCTAGCTGAACTATTTAGTTTTGGAACGACGCGCGTTCATATGTATAATACAATATATATTTGGCATAATGGTGTATTTTTTCTAGAGTTGTCACTTGTAAATTTCCAAATTTTAATTTAGTTGTCACATATTGAATGTATTGAAATTCAAGGAAACTCTACTAGATCTTACACGAAAGGTAAAGAATCGCACTTGATTCTTTTTATAAAGTGCCTGTTGAAAATTGCTATTATAAAAAACTTGGTTACTTTTAATTTTGTGAAACTTATCCGTTCTTTTTTTATGAATTTTACAAACTGATTTAAGAAAAATACACGAATGAAATGATATAACACTTTAAACGCTCGTTTGGGGACACGTCACAAGTATACCTTATCACTGAGGTTCCTCAATTAGCGAACAGGAAACTCTTTTCTTACAAATAGCGGAAAATTTAAATGCAAAATTAACGCATCAGACTTGTTAATACTCTTGAAGTTTTACCTGAATATCATTAAAATAGTGGTTGTGCAAGCTTAGTACAAAGTGATTTTAAACTGCTCGGAGATAAGAACTTAGATCGGTTCAGTGGTTCACCCAGTTATTAAACCGGCGGTTAGGTTCATTAAATGTTTTTTTGGAGCTATCTGAACCGCGGTTCGGTTCGGTTCAGTCTTAATTATTTATATATTTTATAAAGGGCTGTGTTTCCGTTTCCAAATTTCCGAATATTTTGACTTTTTGCACACCTACAAAATTGAATTCCTAGTAAAAACAGAAACATATGTACATTTTAGCAGCGTGGGAGAGTATATCGCGAATACGGTAAGGCCATTGGGGACACACACACACAAAAGCTTCTGTCGGTTTCTGCGCTGTCTCTTGATTTTTGAGCGCATTCTGCTTTGGAATTCCCAAAGAGTTATGACATCGCAGACATGGAGAGATGACTGCTGGACTGACAGTCGACAGGCCAAGATCGCTGATGATTCCTCTTAAAATGATGGTTCCTCTTAAAACAGCTGTACGATCTACCTGGCTCCTTTGTGGTGTTGTGTGTCTCTGTTTAAAGTTATGGGAAAGCAAAACACGCGGATGATTGCTCCATCTTAGGATCGGACATAGACCATCTCAAGGTAGTTGCGAGTCTTAACTCCAAACTTCCGACCATCACTGCCTACTTTACGAGCCGAAACTTAACCATATCCCCTGAAAAGTACACAGCCACCATCTTCACAACGTGGACTAAGATAGTCCATACCGAGCTCGACGTCATCGTGGATGAAAAAACCATTCCCACAAACAAGTACCCAAAAGTATTGGGGGTGACGTTCGACAACCTCTTTTTCTTTGCGAAATATACCGAGAACACCGCTCGCAAGATGAGAGATAGAAATAGAGCGCTAAAGTATATCTCAGGGAGTTTCTGTGGAGAAGCTCCTTGTCGCATATAAATCAATAGGCCTCACTGACTACGCTGCTCCAGCAGTCAGTGTCACCCAATGGGGAAGTCTGCAGCGAGTGCAGAATGCAGCTCTAAGGACGGTCACTGTATACCACTCCATGACCCATGAAGAACACCTTCACGAGGAAACTCAGCTCCTCGGAGTAAGAGCTCACTGCACCATGCTGGACAAGCAATTCCTCGCTAACAGCCTTGTGGGAGACAATGCCAACCACATCTCGCTCAAGGTCCCCCTCCCCAGACGTACAAGCAGGCAAGACGTCAGAATCTTCCTGCCTGAGGTGGCTCAGCTGACACAAAATGCAAACAACCGGTCGTGTGGTATGGACTAGGGCTTAAAATCCACATTGAGCTCGAAGGTCGTCCGCCACCCATTAGTGTGGCCGAAAACATGCTACCTATGACCTCCAGAACCACCCTTGCACAATAAAAATCAGGCTATAGCTGTTTTCTTAAACATTTATCTGTCGTGAATTAACCCGGAGGGAAGCCCACATGACACCTGTCATCTTTTCAACTGCCCTAGCGAACCCTCAAGACACCCACCCAGTGTAATGTGTAGCCTTTCTGGAGCTGAACTTAGAGGATTCGACGCCCCCTCTATAACCCACTTTCTACCTCCCACAAAATCTTCCTCATCTAAACTTCTAAACTCTTATTGGCGAGGCTCGAGTCGGCAAGCGACAATCACACGCTATATTTGTCCGACGCGCACCTGCACTGTTTCGAGTGTGAGGTCGCCGAGCTGGAGCCGATGAGTTGGTTGTTTTAGCTCGCTGGGCGCCAAGAAGCGAGGCAAGAAGCGCGTCGCCTGTTGCCGAAAAATAACTCTCGGAGCAATGGGAGCAAGGGCATGCCCACCGCTGCTTTTAAGAAATCCTGCGACTTCTTGACGTCTTATTAAGGTTATTTAGTGTATTTTTACGACTTTTATTTTGAAAAAATAAGAAAAGTGCAAAGTTTCTAATATAAATACTTATAATGCTTGAAAATTGAGACTGAACCACTGAACCGAAAAGAAACCGCGGTTTGTGTAGATTCAAAAGACATGTTTTAGCCTCCATTTACGACTTAACCTAACCAGTTTGAATCCCTGATAGTTTCATCTGGAGTAGTCTTAATCTAACGAAGCCCAATCGAGTATTCTCTTGGATTTCTCCAAGCAGTCAGCTAGGACATTCGATTTTTTATTTTGATTATGAAGATTTTTTTTCTTTCTATTTATCTTTTTCTAACGTTAGTCTTTTCCTTTCTATTAAGAGGTGTATAAAACCCCTAATCCGTGTGACTATATGATAAATTATTCTATCGATTGGGATCTTAGGAATTTCATTTGTGGTCAGGTCAGTGTAGGCTTTGAAAGAAAGAAGTTTCTGAATTACAAAAATATGCACAAAACGCTTACTAAATCCTACATGCCTTCAATCTATCCTAGTTTTTTTTGATTCAATATCTCTCATATTAGGGTATACAATTAGCTCTGCACACTAAAGAGTTTTGGAAATTTGTGACAACCCTAGAAATGCCATTGTTTATTGGGGGGGTGCACTCACAACACTGAACAACACTACACTTTTTTCTTTCCATTTTTTTTTTTTTTTTTTTTGTTTGCCTAGGAAGGGGAGTGCCTGTACACAGAGAGTAGGTGTGAGTACTTGGTACAACTTACCTGAAACCGTTTTAGCCGGGACATTCTCATAGCGATCCTTGAGTTTCACCGTCTTGAGGAAACGTGCTGTGGTCGTTGGAAACGATTGATCCGATATGGCCATATAGTGGCTACGCAAACGCAATGCCTCGATAAGCAATGTGGATGCTCGCTCCAGATCTTCCAAAGGTACACCGCTGGTATCCTCACCGGAAATCGAAACGCGTTGGAAATTGATATCCGCATCGGTTCTGGGTTCCATCTCCTCGACGATTACCTTATCCTCATAGGTGCTGGATTGGCGTACATATGGATGATGTGTATGCTGTGCAGAAGCAGCCGCCAGGGTGCGAGGGCCCGTTGATTGCCTGTAAAAGAGTGGTGGTGTTGGTAAGAGCGATGCATCATTTTTTGTTGTACTACAACCATTTCTCCTCTTCGGGCTGATATTCGTAGGCACGACCAAAACTATAGCTATCATCCGCAAACGACATGTTGCACTCGTTGGACACCCACAAACAACTAAAGGCTGTGGCCGTTTGTTTTTGGGAGTACCTAATGATCGATTTGACCATTCATTGATTCAAGTGAGCCAAAAAAATTCGCTGATAGTTGGCAAACTGGGGCATTGCGTGCCTGTTAAGTTAAGGGTACTACATTTTCGCCGTTTTTTTTTTTTTTTTTTTTTTTGAAAACAAAACTTCAAGTGCAAAACTAAGTTTTTGTATTTTAACGCTTGGCGTGCGACACGAACAACAACTACAACTAAGGAGGGGGATGGGTGGTGGGGGTTAGTTTGGCTGAATGTCAACGTAGGTCTGCTTTTAAAGAGCAAAAAATGTAAGAAATGCGCCTTCTAAGAACACCATTAAGCGTTTTATACGAAAAATTTTCGACTGGTGAGACTTTTTCTAATCCGAAGAGGCCAAATAAAAGTCGACCAAGGCGATCGGCCTGAGAATATCGCTGCCATGCAGGCCGGTGAGGTCCCCAAGAACATCCCAAAAACGCCCGTTCTCAGCAGTTGGGCATGGCTCGGTCCACTTTACAACGGATTATTCGCGTTGATTTGCATTTGTTCCCGTACAAAATTCAATTGACGCAAAGATTGTTGCCTGCGGACAAGCCTCGTCGATTGGAATGGGCCCAAAGAGTCATCGAAATGGCCGAAGATGACGAGCAATTTTGGAACAAAATTATCATGTCCGATGAAGCCCATTTCACATTGAATGGAACCGTAAATAAGCAAAATTGCCGTATTTACGCCACTGAAAATCCTCAGGAGATTCAAGAAGTGCCTCTTCATGACGAAAAAGTCACAGTTTGGTGCGGCGTTAGTGCGAAAACGGTCATTGGGCCGTTTTTCTTCCAAAATGAAAATGGCCATGCTGTTACCATCAACCAGGAGCGTTATCGCGACATGATGACCAATTTTGTGATGCCAATTATTCGTCGAAAGCGTATGAGGCAGTTCTGGTTTCAACAAGACGGCGCTCCACCGCACACAAGTCGCATAACAATCGATTTTCTGAAGAAATTGTTTCCGGGCCGTTTGATGTCGAAAAGTGGTGATTTGGACTGGCCACCGCGTTCGCCCGATTTGACGCCGCCTGACTTCTTCTTGTGGGGATATTTGAAGTCAAAGGTTTACGTTAACAAGCCAAGGACCGTAGAAGAGCTCAAGGACAACATTCGTGAAGAAATAGCCGCTATTCCGGCCGAAATGTTGGCGAAATCGATGGAAAATGCTGCAAAAAAGGGCACAATACGCCATCAACGCCAGAGGCGGCCATTTGAGAGATATCATATTCAAAAATTGATGTAAACAAATCTACTTGGAACAAATTAAATGATTAAGATTGCCAACCGCCAAATTTTTATTTTTTCTTTGATTTTTTAAAAAAAACATAGGTCCGTCGAATATGGGCAACCCGGTACATAACTAGTAGTCGCAATTGTTTTGGTACTCATTCACTCCAACTTGACGGCTATTTGACAAGTGACATTTATGCTATACCACTGCATGAAAAGGTTTTGGCGTCAGTTGTTTGCAATCATAGAATGGGCGAGCGAAAATTGCGTTGTCGTAATTGACCTGTATAAATGCAGCTACGAAAAAGCCAAAATCTTTCGGATGATGCGCCCACCCACAACAGCATTGCAGGTACAATAGCGTTGAAGCAAAAACGCAAGACAAAATCGAAAGCATTGCGTCGCCAGTGCGTTAACAATGGCCACAGCCAAATTCTGTTTACTGACGAGAAAATGTTCACCTGTGTCATCATCAAAACAAGCGACCGAACTCATTCCGAGACTTCAGAGAGAGGTCACCATCCAGCTTATGTGATGGTTTGGTGAGGAGTCGCCTATGATAGGGTCACCAACCTTCATTTTTGTGACAAAAAGGTCAATTCGACGTTTTGGAAAAGGTTGTCAAGCCTCTCAACACGACATTATTTGCAAACAAGCAAGTGGACCTTTCAACAAGACTTCGCTCCAGCTCACAAGGCAAAAACGAACTTGGCTAAAAAAAAAACATGTACCGAACTGAATTTCTAAGGATGATTGAACGGCAGTTTTGAGAAGCTTTTCATGGCTAATTACTGCAATGCTGGCGCCGACAGCAAAGAGGTGTGGCCGGGTGTAAAGTTTTATTCAAAGAAAAAAAAAGGGGGAGTTAACTTCGGCTTGACCGAGGTTTTGTATACCCTTGCAGCTTCCATTGAAAACAAAAACAGTTTTCCTAACTAAAACTTCTTTTTGGACCATACTTTTCTATGTGTCTATACTATATAGATTACTGATTTCGACCAAAATTGGTGAAATAATGGAAAAGCATAATACACTGTTCATTACGAAATTTGAAGGCGATCCCATTTAAAACAAATAAGTTTTTCTCACTAGAAATTCTTTTTCGACCGATCATTCATACTGCAGCTATATGCTAACCCGATTTTGATAAAACTTCGAAGAAATGTGTCCAAAATATATAAAATAAGTGTATGCCAATAAAAAAGGACGTTTACATTAAAAACAAAAAGTTTTCCTCACTCGAACAAGTTTTTCGACCGATCGTTCCTATGGGAGCTATATGCTATAGTCATCCGATTTCGACCATACTTTTAAGAATTGTGTAAAAGTATATAAAATAATTGTATGCCAATGATAAGGACGTTTTCATTAAAAACAAAACAGTTTTTCTCACTAGAACTAGTTTTTCGACCGATCATTCCTATGGGAGCTATATGCTATAGTCATCCGATTTCGACCAAACTTACTGAAATCATGGGAAGGGATAGTAAACTAAGAATTACGTACTTTGGAGGCGTTTCCATTAAAAACAAAAAAGTTTTTCTCTTTAAGACTAGTTTTTCAACCGATCGTTCCTATGGCAGCTATATGCTATAGTCATCCGATCCGGCCGGTTCCGACAAATGTGCAGCGTATTTGTACCAAAGACTTTGTGCAAAGTTTTGTAAGGATAGCTTTTAAAACTGAGGGGGGGAGGCAAAAAAAAGAGCGGGAAAACAGAAGAAAAAAAAAACAGACAGAGAAAAAGAAAAATAAACCTTAACTATTAAAATATTTTTATTTTTATATTTTTTTTTGTTTTTTCTTCTTTGCAATACAAACAAACAAACAAATTAAAAATAACACAATTTGTTTATAAAAAATTAATTTTTTTTTTAATTCGTGGTGGGATCGACCCCCCGCCGGTTCCAACCAACGAAGACCAAACACTACCCCCCAACCCACCCCCCCACCCACCCCCCCCCCGAATTAACCATTTTAATATGCATCTTACTCTTTTTAACTAATTAGAGTTGAGCATATTTCTGTCCATGCGGTTTCAATGGAACCTTAGGTGCAAAAAGCTGTATTCCAGCGACTAGGGTAGAAGCATTTAAGCGTTGATTTTCATTAAGCAATATCACCAGACTTTTTAAAATAGCGGACAAGTTTGCTTCAATTATTCAAGATGTCGTTTTTCTTAAATGTCTTAAATGTTTTATCAATAATCAACAAGTAATTTTTACTAAAACAAATTCCAAATCATGACATTAGGGCTCTGAGGAGTTTGATCTATTCATGTCATGAATTATAATTCAATGAGTCAATAATTTTGTAAACTATGTATGACTAGAAATTCATAGATAGATCAAATCAGTAAGAATGTCAAGGGGAACTTTGATTCTAATAGGTACTCTGTACCAACGAAAGTTTATGCACAGTAAGAATTTTGATGCTGCAAAAATAGAACACAAAATTAATATGCCTGCAAGTTTAAGAAGTTTATGTTTCATACATGTCCATCTCTGAGATCTGGTTGTTTCTACAGACGGACGGTCAGTAAGTTAGGGTGTCAGTTTCCTGAGTAATCTGTATAGTATTCTACTCAATCGTAAACCAATTATTTCGTTTAATATATCTAATCGATCATCAATCAATGCCAGCCTATTGAGCACCCACTTCTTAAAGTCACTTAGTTCCATCATGTGCTACATCAGCAACCTTATCTTGATTGAAATTGACATGACATTCGGTGTATGTATACTCACTTTTCATTTAGTTGACGTTGAATCTGCAGTTTCTTTTCAATCTGTTCAATGGGGAACTGTGGTACTTCATAAGGGGCCGAAATTTCGTTGGTCAGGTCAGAATCAGTTTCAGCTTTTTGCTCTTCCTCTGGTGAGTCGGCCAGATCGCCTAAAAAAGATTATAAAACAAAATTAAATTTAAAAAAAAATCTATTTAAAAACAAACTGGTTTAAGCTCTGTATTAAGAACCCACACACCCACAATTTTTTGAATTTATCGTCGGCAGGGAAGTGTCAGTAGCGGCTATGTCATTACCCATGACATCGCCACCAAAAAGTTTCACATCCACCCGTAAACGGTGGGCACTATCCATGCGATTGAAATTCATTCCGTCTGCTTGTAACCTGAACGAGAGTTGTCGCTTCAATGATTGCCAAGACCTGACACTGAAACCTGGCTAGTCCGGCGGCGGCCGGCTCCAGCAGCTCCAGCAACCAAAACAACAACAAAAATTATGATGCACGATTACAAAAACTTAAAAAAAAAAAATCAAAACAAAATCAACTGAAAAATATCAGCACAACTCGAAGAAGCAGAAAAAGTGCGAAGGCAGCAGCGAAAATAAAATGAAAACAAAAACAAAAATTGACAGCAGTGGAGATAGCGAACTAAAATTCAAAATCAGAGAGTAAAGAAATTTGATAGATCGAAAATGAAATACCCTTTTAAATGGAGCGTTCAAAGATAATGAAACGAATGCTGAAATATGGATAGAAGTGAAAGAAGCAAGAGTGAAGGAATGAGAGGAGAAGAAAAAAGAAAGATAATGCAGAGAAATCAGTAATGGGGGACCAATAATGTAAAAGTCGCCCAAAATAATTGTAACATAGAAGAAAGAACATAAAGAGGGATGGACTGATAAAAGAGAAAGCAGAAACAATATAAGCCACAAAGAAACAAGGTGATAAAGGAGGATTTTGTAAACGAAACTAACAAAACACATGGCATGTAGAGGCTGACGAAACCAGCACTCAGCAGCGGAGCCTACTGATGAGAAAACTGGGAAGTTTCTGAAACAGTTCTGTATAGGCAGCCAGATCTTTTGGTGTTTCAATGCATAAGTGGTTTAGAGTTGTCAACAAACGCAACTTTTTTGACCTCGAGCCAGCTGAACTCATCACTAGAAAAAAGGAGATAGTAAAAAAAGGAAATCGGAAAGTAGGAAGAACTATGAAAGGGAGCATAGAAGCAAAAAAAAAATTATCTAAGAATCGATAGGTGATAAAATAGGAATGAACAAAAATGGAGAAAAGAGTTAACAAGAAATAAGAAAGCAAAGACAATTGGTAAATTAAAATAATTAATAATTAAAGAAAGAGCAGGAAGACAAGAAAATGCGAGAGGAAAATAATAACCAAATAGAAGAAAAGTAGAAAAAGCAGACAAAAACAATTAGAAGCTGAAGGTGTGTATCAAAGATCTGCACGAGTGCACTGCAACTTGATTTTTTCACAACCGAGTGTCGAAAACACTGCAACAAAAGGTATTCAGTCTTTAATCTACTCATGGCATATTTGTGCTTTGTCTGCTGTGGCAAAAACACTCGTGCCACTCGCCACATATATTTGTATAATCACTGACCGCTCTCTCTTTTGTCGCTCTCTCGCTTGACATTACAAGAACAACTCTACGACGTTTGCAGTGAAGAAAAAAACAACCAAAACAAATACTACCTCTTTTCCGAAATATGGTATTCATTTCTTATTCTTGTTTGTTCCAAAAGCAAATTAATTTTCCCTTCTTATTCGATGAAACATCAGTTTCTTTGTTCGATTAATTGCAGAGTCTTGGAGTCTTGGTGTTGTTGTGGCACTGATCTGCAATATTTGGCATACTGGCTTACCACCAGGTATGTTCAACTTTTGACTAAGAATAACTGAAAATTGACCAGAAGAATACCAAAGCCAAGTATGCAGTTGTTTAGATAAGGGCTTTGTTATATTGGGAAACCAAAAACAGAGTGATTTTAGCCTTCACTCCATAATCTAGGCAAATTTCGGAAATATATATCATATTTCGGAACAGAGGTAGTACAAAATATGTGACACCAGCTCACGAATTCTATCAGTTACATAATCGGCCCTGTTCCGAATTCCGAATCGGTTTTCGTGTGTTATATGTAGACAGCGGATTTTGTATATTTTTAAACATTATATGTTCTGCTGACTCTTTACGTTTATATAATGGCAAAAAAAAATCGCCATAAATTTATAAATGGTTTAAATTGTTATATCATTAGTTGAACCGTCAGCAATACACAAAATGCAATAAACAAATTGACAAAAATTTGTTTAAAACACATTTGCCATAGGCCACTAGGATAAAAATCGGTTTAAAAATATGCAAAATCCGCTGTCTAGTTATATGGTTATATGGAAGGTGGCAAGCATTTCAACGGTTACTAGATTAGTTTCGACTAAACTCGAAATTGCTTAAGCAGCTGAAACCGATTGCTCAATGCCAAGTGGATTCAATTCGTCAAAAAGAAAAGAGCTGAACTAGTAGCCACAGACATTTTCCTTACTTTTCATATAAAACTGTGAACTTTACATTAAAAAAAAGCAACGTTTACACGAAAATCGACTTGGAATTCGGAACAGGGCCGAATATACCAATGTGACAATGAGTATGTCTTTAAGTCGACTGTAAATTTTGAGTATGAGTAACACTGCATACGCTTTTACAGCGAGTGCATTCGTGGTCAAGTAAACAGGCACTCTTGCAGATCTCTGGTGTGTGTATCCACTTGTAAAGTAACGAGAAGTAAAGTAAAATTTTTATTTAAAAACGTTGGGAGTAAAGCAGAAGTAAAATTTGACTTTAACATTTTGAAGGAGGTACTTTCTGTTACTTCACAATTGGGAACATTGCCTTAAGGCCTATTCTCTTTCACAAAAAATTTCTTTTTTTTTTATCTTACATTTAAGAATATAACCCAAAGGAAATTCAAACTCTAGAAGATATGGCTATTTTTGGGTCTGTCTTCGCTAAAATGATAGTTTATGTTGTTCAAACTTTGAACGCGTTTATCCGAAACCACGTTTTTCGAGCTGGGCCATCCGCCAGTCACCGATTTGGTGAAACAAAGTTTAATCGCGTAGAATTGTCACCATTCTGGCCCGTAGTAAAATAAAAATTTTGCGATTTTTTTACTATTTTTTTATACTAAACTACAAAAAATGGGTCCAAATTCGATTTGTCAATTTCAAGTGGCCGCCATTTTGTCAAAAAAATCGTAAAATTTTTATTTTACTACGGGCCGAATCACATCTATGTGATCTAACCCTATATTTTTTTCAGACGCTCCTGAGGGCGGAATCGCCCCACACCATCCTTTTTTTTTAGGGCCAACTTTACGGGCCATCATCATGGACAGCCCCTTATCGGGAAAATTTTTTATTTTCTTTCATTCATTACTAATTCAATAAAAAAACAAAATTCAAATATCTTTTGCGTTTTCAAATGAGAATTTTTCTAAAAGGTCCAAAAACAACTAGGAGAATGGGCCTTAAGAAGGTAAAGAGGTAAGGTGTAATAAAGGATGGATGGATGGACAAACATGTGAAAAAGAAAAACCAAAATGGGGTCATAAGTAGAAAAAATTAGATGAGTAACAAACAAAATCAAAAAAGAGTGGGGAAATATAAAAAAATAAGAAAAGAGGAAAAATTCAGACATGTATACAGAAACAAAGTGTGGATCAGATATGGGCGCGTGTCGAATATTTTCAAAACGACTCTACACGACACGACTGTACACGGATGGCACATTTAAAACATCAAATCATCAAATTCTTTTCATTTTTCGGTAAAATTCATGTGTTAATGCCTATATCCAAATATGAATTAATTCGAGGTTAAGTAAAATTTTCATACAAATTTTGAAGAAAACTTTTATTTCTACTTTTTTTCTGTCATTTAAGGCCGGTATGCAGATGGGAATTAGTTCGATTTAAAGTAAAATTTTCACACAAAAAGTCGAAATAAAATTTTGCTTTAACATATGTATAAAAATTTTACTTTACTTCGAATTAATTCACATCTGGATACAGGCCTTTATGTATGAAAATTTTATTTTACATCGAATTAATTCACATCTGGCAGTGCATTTAGTTTTTTTCTTAAACTATTCAAGAGTACAGTTTGTTTCTCTGGACTCAAAACAAACCTACATAATGATGATTAGTGGGTATAAAACACTTTTCCAGCGACTTCAGAGTTCTTGACCTAATTTCAGATATATAATGGAAGTTCAGCAATTTCGGTTTGCAATGCTTTTGTGTTAGTTTGTTGTACCTTTATACATATAAAACTTCCCGAGTATTCTGTGGCGTTAAGTAGTGACGGCTTATGTCGTGTTTTGTCGCTCAAAGCTGACACGCACATGCATGCACGAAATCTGAGCTAGCAACACGAACACGTCGTGTTGAGTTGTGCGTGTCTGTGACACGAAGTAAAAAACAACACGCGCCCAACTCTAGTGTGAATAAAAGAATACGTATAAAAGAAAGAAACATCCTAGCTCTTTGGTCTTGGTGCAATACCAGCAAGATGGAAGAATTTTCCTAGAAAAATTGTGGCACTAAACCTACTTCCTGTGCTCATTTTATTTACACATCTGGGTAGAGAACTAAAATAAAAATAAAAGGTTATAAGAAAATTTTCAAATATATAAATAATTTACCAAAATTTTTCAAAATTCTAAATTCCAAAATTTGAAATAGACACAATCATACTGACTTCTTTTTATACCCATGCAGAGGGTATTATAAAATTGTCCGGATGTTTGCATAGAAGGAAGCTCCGAGTCCAAAATTTATTACAATTATTGTATGAAAACATTTTATACGTGCTGCAAGCGTATACAAACTTCGGCCGGACCGAAGTTAACTCTCCTCTATTTTTAGTTTTGACAAGTATCAATAATCAACATCAACATCAACGACATTTACGATTTGTGTGTCAATATTGGAAATCAATAGCAAGTCACAGACGCGCCTAAAACAAGCTACATAAGAGCATCGAGACATACTACGACGCGGCGCCCTGCTATTAGAGATAGGAGTGAAGCAGAGCGGAGCTAAATTAAGACAAGTCAATTAGATTCCACTTTCGTAGCTTCGAAAAGAAGGAGAGCGATAAAGAGAGAGAGGGGGAGGGGGAGATAGGAAGATGCCACTGATACACATTAGCTTGACACTTTGTTTTGCACTAAACAACATAGAATTGGGTCATACAAGTATTTTGCATTGATACCTTATGAAACTAGCCTCAAACCGGCGTCTTCAAATCAAACATTTCGTTATAACACTTTTAAAATATATTGATCGATTAACTCGTATTAGTTTTATTCGACTTTTGGTCGGAAGGTACAGTAATCATAGACCGAATTGGTCTATTGCGATGCCTTTGAGATTGACTTGCTCCGAACTTTAAATCTATCCAATAGGGGGGTTTGAAAGAATGAGAATGTATAGAATTGGTGAAACCACAAAACATAAGGAGTGATGTGTGGAAAAAATTCTCAGTTCTAAAGGGTGATTTTTTAGCTATTATCTTTTTGGCAACACTGGTTTAAGGGGGTCTTCTCATTCAAAACCCGTTTTTTGGACCCTTTTTAAAAAAATTCTTATTTGAAAACGCAAAGAATAATTGAAAACTTTTTTTATTTATTGTATTACAAAAGGTTCAAAGTAAATAAAAAAATTTTTTTTGCCTCGATACGAGGGCTGTTCAAAAAGTAATGAGACTTCAAAGTTGGTGGTGAAAAAAAAAAGGTGTCGTCACGGCGGCCACGATTCCGGGTCTCCGGAGCGTCCGAAATGAAAAAAAAAACGGGGTTATAATCAGTATAGATGTAATTCTCGGCTGAACCTCAAACTTAATTTTGTGATTTTTTTTTGACAAAATGGCGGCCATTCAAAAAAAAATTTCAATTTCGGGCTTTTTTTTGTAGTTTAGTGTAAAAAAAAATAGTAAACAATTTTTTAAAATTATGGTCGAGGTTCAGCCGAGAATGGTGACAATTCTGCGTCGATTCCACTTTGTTTCATGAAAATCGGTTCAGTTGAACTGGAGATATCATGGCCGCCAGTTCGAAAAACGTGGTTTCGAGATAAACGCGTTTAAAGTTTGAAGTAATTTTTTTAAAGAAAAAAAAAATCAAAAATGTTTAAATGCAGTTTTAAAGAGCTGACAATTCTCCGTCGAATTCACTTTGTTTCATCAAAATCGGTCCGGTAGAACCGGAGAAAACTTAACGCATAGGTCAAAATACGAGGGTTTAAAAAAAAGTTGCTCAATGAGAAGACCCCCTTAAGTTTGCAGTTGCTTGGGAATTTAGGTCACATTGGGTCACTAAAAGGACTATATCTCCTAAACTAATTCGAGTTTTCGAAAATCCTTTTGGGGGGATATTTTTGAATATCCAAGCTATAAATAAATGCAAAAAAAAAAAGTCGAAAAAAAAAAGTTGCTCAATGAGAAGACCCCCTTAAACAGCTCACGCACGTTTCGTGCTTTGTTTCACTGTCAAACATCTTCAGTTTGGTCTATAATTTAACCATGAATCGTCTTACAAACGAACAACGCTTGCAAATTATTGAATTTTATTATCAAAATGCGTGCTCTGCTAAGAAAGTTCATTGCGCGCTTCTTCCATTTTATGGTCAGTTTAATCGACCCACTGAAGCGGCTATTCGGGCTATTGTGACTTAATTTCGCACCAAATTTACATTGTTGGACATTAAACCACCAACGCGCTTACGTAGAGTGCGAACTGAAGATGATGAAATATCATGATGACCATCAATTATCGATTCGTCGCCGTTCGCAGCAATTGGGCCTCTGTTACTCAACAACGTGGAAAATTTTGCGGAAGGATTTAGGTGTGAAGCCTTTTAAAACACAGCTGCTGCAATAATTGAAGCCGAACGACCTACCGCAACGTAGAATTTTTGGTGAATGGGCTCTCGGAAAGTTGGCCGAAGATCCAGTTTTTTTTTACCGAAAAACTGTGTTCAGCGACGAAGCTCATTTTTGGCTCAATGGGTACGTAAATAAGCAGAATTGTCGATTTTGGAGTGAATATCAGCCAGAAGCATTGCAAGAGCTACCAATGCATCCAGAAAAAGTCACAGTTTGGTGCGGTTTATGGTCTGGTGGCATCATTGGACCGTATTTCTTCAAAGATGATGCGAATCGTAACGTAACTGTGAATGGTGAGCGCTACCGTGAAATGATATCAAACTTTTGTTTGCCCAAAATGCAAGAGCTTGACTTGCATGACATGTGGTTTCAACAAGACGGCGCCACATGCCACACAGCACGCGCAACAATGGACTTATTGAGAGGCGAGTTCGGTGAACATTTTATTTTACGTTCGGGACCGGTCAATTGGCAGCCTAGATCGTGCGATTTAACGCCTTTAGACTATTTTTTGTGGGGCTATGTTAAAGCTCAAGTCTATACAGACAAGCCCGCTTCAATTGACGCATTGGAAGACAAAATTGAAGCATTTATTCGTGAGATACCGGCCGAAATGTTGGAAAGAGTATGCCAAAATTGGACTAAGCGGATGGACCATTTGAGGCGATGTCACGGTCAACATTTGCATGAAATAATCTTCAAACATTAAATTATATGGATCGTACTATCGATTCAAATAAAGATTTCATGCATTTTACTGAATTTAAAAAAAGCTTTCCTATAGCTCTTAAAAAATCACCCTTTAGAAATTGATGAAAAGGCCGAAAATAAGAAAAATGACACAGATTGATTGTTGCGACACCGGTGCATTCAACAAGGACCAAGAGAAATTGAAGAATAGTTTAGCTATTTTTCTGCTGCTAGCCCATGGCTAACCATCATAAAACACTAAACTTTGACAAACATTAGAATATCGATATTTAAGAGTAGTTTTTATAGAATTCGTAGCTGGTTTCTGTTGCCGCTTTGACAAACTTACAATCACACGGGGGACCCGAATTGGGGTGTTGCCCACCGCATCCGCATGGTACTTTCGAGACGGTCAATCCTTTTTGCTGGTTAAATCTGCTGCTATTAGATTTGGGTCGATGCGGCAGTGGTGGCGGCATCAATGGATCCTCATACGATTCACTATCTCGATCTCTTCGCATCTCTACCGATCCATCAGAGGCGCTCAACACGCCGCGATACGACATCTTAACTAGCTTTATGCGTCCAAGTAGAATCAAGTGCCCGCAGGCTGTAGCAAAGCACGAGCCCAGCACTTCGTTGATGTGTTTTTTTGTGATTGCGCGTGATCTTACAGAAATTTCGGAGTTACTTTCTAAGGAAAAGTTTGTTTATGTAATTTTTTTTTTTTTATTATTTGTGGTTGCTTTTGTTTTTCACTTGACAAGCTCTCGTAGCTTTGTGATGTTGGTTTCTACACGATCATCTCGCACATCTACTATCTGCATGTACTAAGTATATGTTGTATCGTTCGTTTAGATAAAAAAGACAAGAAATCTTTTTGCATTCGACGCAATTTCACTTTGAAATGCGCCTTGTCATTTTTTTGGCCCACTTGTTAAGCGTCTAGAATTGTAGATCAGTTCCATCCAAAGTTTATACATGGTGAAAAGCAAGAGCTTTTTTCGCTCTCACACAGTCGCTGGCCTTAAAAAAAAGCTTCTTCTCTCTAATTGCATGTTAATTATAATAATTTTGGTAACAATTTAATTAGAGAGAAAGGAATAAAGCTAAAATTTTAATTTTATAACTATGGTTCTTGGAAAACAATTTGCGACCTTTTTCATTATTTAGTATATCTGGAAACGTGACAGAGAACACCACCAAGTTTGTTTGTTGTTGTGTAGTTCTTATAAAATGCGTACAGCCTATAAAAGAAGTTCTCCATGTTCTGATACAAGATTGCAAGGAGACCATGATATAACTAGACGTTCCCTAGTGCTCGAAAACCGACCATTAAATATTATTTTATATGTCACAAAAGGTATTATATAGCCTCTAAATGCAAACTTTGAACGGGCTTAAATATGTAAAAAGGTTCAATCAGTTTGGATGTTTTTTCATCTAAAGTATTTAGATAAAATACCGCTCAGTATTGGTCCAAGCTTTATGCAAAAAAAAAAATTGAAACATGTCGAAGACTGGCTGATAAGGTGATTTACGAATAACCCCGAAAGCGCTAAGTTGGCTTTAGTAAATCTTCTCGGGGATTTCTTAAAGAATTTTGAAAACCACCAACCTACAAACAACACAAAAAGCGAGCAGCCACCAACGAAGAATAGCGTGCGTGAAGGAGTATTACACTCACGCGACGCCTTCAACACGACCGAAAAACCGAACCGTTAAAGCGAAAACGGCTGGCTAAGAGCACGCTTACAACGATTGACGTTTTTTCAGATGACCAAACCTCTTTGTTCCGTGGTGTCCACCGACGTGTCGAAGGTTATACCCCATCCCTCTGGGGCTTTTCACTTGGAGTTGATCTGGCACTAATGAGGAACAGTAACGCCAAAGTACCAACAAATTTTGGACGATCTCTTGTACCATCTATTGAGGAGCATCTTCGTAGCCGAGATATTCAGACGACTCTGCTCCTGCCATCTGCAAAATCGGTGTTATATTTTTTAAATTCCTTTTATGTATAAGTGATACCTAAGCTCTTAACTTTTTAATATTTTTCTTTTTTAGATTCAAAAATATTTGAAGCGGGTTGGAATAACTTCGTTGGCCTGGCCAGGCAATAGCCTGATTTAAACCCGATTGAGAATCTTTGGCAATTTTAAAGGTTAAAATAACGAAGAAGAAACCCAAAACTGTAAAAGAGCTTGATTCAATTGTGGAAAATGTTTGGTACAACGATATAACCGTTGAAACAATCCAACATCTAGTGAATTCTAGCCGACCGGATAAAGCGGCATAAAAAACAAAGGAGGTCCAACAAAATATTGAAAGCTAGTTTTTTAAGTAGTATAATATTCCATTAAAGAAACACTATTTTCAAATAATTTGTAACTTACTTTCGAAATAAAAAATTTTTGTTTGAGTTCCTCAGTTTTTGAAAAATATCAATAATTTAATTTAAGACTTAAAAAAAAAACATCCTGGACGAAATAAGAGTTGTGTTGGTTAGCAAATACATTCGTTTAATAAGTTTCATACAAATTTCTTGAAACAATAAACACAATTTAAAAAAATTTACGAACGACATTTTTCCGATAGTTGTCTACTTTAGAAGTAAAACTAGTCTTTTATTTCACAAATTGGCGTATGCTTAATTTTCCTTTTCGAAGGATATGATTTTGAAATGATAATGTCCCGTTTCAGCACTATAATTTTTATACCCGTTACTCGTTGAGTAAAGAGGGAATACTAAAGTCTTGCAAATGTATGTAACATGCAGAAGGAAGCATCTCCGACCCCATAAAGTATATATATTCTTGATCAGCATCAACAGCCGAGTGGATATAGCCATGCCTGTCTGTCCGTCTGTCTGTATGAACACCCAGATCTCGGAGACTAGAAGAGCTAGAGCCAACAAATTTTGTATGTAGACTTCTATTGTCCCTACGCATATCAAGTTTATTTAAAATTTTGGCCACGTCCCCTCCCGCCCCCACAATAAAAAATGTTGAATAACTTCAACAGTTTTAAAGATATCATATTTTGCAGTGTAGTGTATGGTCCCAATATCTACAATCTCTGAAAGTTTCATAAAGATCGGATAATAAATGGCAGAGTTAGTACTTTTTGCTCACATAATTTTGAAATGGTCCCATTCGGCGGTGTCCCAGAAATCTCTTCCAACCAAATTCCAACCCAAAACCAATTCTCGGTGTCCTAGAAATCTCTTTCGGTTGGTTTCAAACCTCTCGAATTTTGTTGGGAGATTTTGGCAAACAAACCAATACACAAACCAGCCAATACATTAACCAACCAATAGCGAATTCACGAACCCACGCAATATATGGTATCACTGTTTTTGTAGTAGTACCATAATCTTATACAAACACCTTTCGAACTCGATTTTCGAACTAGACTTTCGAAGAAAACGAAATCTCTCGAAGTTCTGGGACACCGACGGATTTCTCTAGCGATTTGCAAACCAACCGAAGCCAAAATCTCTAGGGATTTCCAGGACACCCCCGATTAATCTTAATGCTCTCTTAATTAACATAGGGAAAGGCTATTAAACACTCATTGCCCTGAGTAACGGGTATATCGAAGTCGGGCAAGACCGACTTTAACTTGTGCTCTCGTTGTTTATGCGTCCAATAAATTGTTAAAAAAAAAACCAGAGAGGGAGCTGAAGTCGAGTGCCCCGACCCCGACTTTTGACTAGAGCTCGTAAATAGCAATTGATCGTTTTTCCCTTTGCGGTCTGCTCAATAGCAAACCCGGAAAAATCCAAGCACGCTTGCTCTCGCTCTGAGAAGAACACTTCGTTTCTCTTTGTTTTTGGTTTCAGTTGAGCTGTTCCTGTTTGGCTCATTCAATAACAATTTATAAAGAGCGATTTGACTGAGCGCTCTCACATTAAGAGTCAGCAGATGAGCGAAAAAAAGAACTGCTCGCCTCAAAGGGTCTTCTTTCCTGTATTTGTTTTTTTTACAGCCTAAACAGGCACCTCACTCTCACATAAACACACACAAAGGCAAGTAAATTTTATAATTTTCGCACGCGTCGATTCGGTCAGCGAATGAACAGAGCAAAAGGGAATCAAAACCATTGGTTGTTCGTTGAGCAAAGAGCAAAATGTTCAAGAGCCGATGAGAACGTCTTATCTCTGACTCTTTGCTCAAAGGGTACGTAAATAACTGTTATTTTTGGACAACAAAAAATGGTCAATTGTTATTTGCTAGCTCTGGTTTTGACAGTTGACGATGCTGTACACCCCGCTCCATAGAGCAAAATTGTTTCATGTATAACTTCGGTATTTTTGTTTCGATCTTATTGAACTTCTCAGAATAGATATGATATATCACGAGGCTCTAACTTAAAAATTGCGTCTTTGACAGTTTTTTGCGTTTAAGGGTGGAGGGTGGGAAATTTGCCATGTCTGAAACAAACTTGATCTGGGTATGGTATACACCTACCCAAGTCCAAAAATTTGTGGCTCTATCCCTTTTAGTCTCTGAAATCGACGCGTTCATACAGACGGAAAGATGGACATAGCTATATCGTCTCGGCTTTTGACGCTGATCAAGAATATTTATATTTTATGGGGTCGGAAATGTTTCCTTCTCCCTGTTACATACATTTGCACAACTACATGAACTCCTTTTCCCATTTTCAATGAGAACATGGTATAAAAACTGAATAGGATGATTCTTTGGAACGAACCAAACAGACCGGGTAAGTTTTGGGTCGACAATCAGTAGATTGACAATAAAGAAGGTACCGTTCTGGGTTCGTTTCGATGGACCGGTTCTCAGTGGTTCGTATCAAGACCGGTTGGCAGCCTTGAATTTATACAAGTTTACCAAAAGATATGAATTTAATTTGTTTATAACAAAAGAAGTTGCTTAAACTTATTCATGAAGATGTTGATGTAAACGTAAGTTCAAATTTTCAATTGAACTTTAAATTTTTTGAAGATGTTGATGATTTGGAGCACCTTAATAGCCTAATGTTTCAATTGTAGCTCGATATTATGTGTTTACTTATAAAACTCAGAAATATCGCCATAAAATATCACCAAAAAATATTCGTTTTCCGATATATCGCCCCGAAAAAATATTCGATAGTGATATATCTTCTTTTGGGACTAAAATATCGATATATCGATATTATTTCCGGCCAATGCAATTAATGTGAAACTCGTAAAAACTCTCTGAACTATCGATAACGAGAAAAACAATGGATAGTGACGCTTCAAAAGTAAAGATTCGATATATCAATAGTGTTAGCTCGATTGTGTCGGTTTGGTATTATAAAAATGGTTTTCTTTCCACAATCAAGATCGTTTCTAAACCAGTTTTAATAAGTGATTCGAAGTCATATCTCATAAAATAATTTAGGCTATAAACTTGAAATTGGGTGTGTAAGTTGGTAAAATAAAGCTATACATTTTAGTATAAAGTGAAAAGCCTGCTTGAACCAGTTCAAATTTGGAAATTGATTCCAGGCAGGTTCAAGCTACAACACTTAAAATCCCTTTTCGAAACATATCGACCCAAGGGTATACATTTTACTGTCTTCTTAATGGCTTAAGAGTTAACTAGTTGAGCTTTGTCGGCATACAATATAAATTTTGTGGTTCAATTCAATTGCGTTTTGGGAATTTTCCTTTGAAAGGAAAACAAACAAAACCTACAAGAGGCTTGTCATCATTTATGGGGTACACTTAGCAGACATTTTGTACATAGATATGGAGTCTGATTAAGTGAGTTGAATTTAACGGGGGAATGCTAATAGATTTGATGTCTTCGTTTCCATATTTGCAAGTCATGCAGTCGAGTCGTCGTCCGTTCCGTTCGTTCGTTGCCTTATTTCGGTATTTATGTACATATATATATTTGCATATATGTATGTATGTTCATATGTATATAGTATAACTGTGAAATGCGTTTTATTTATTATTTGATTGTGCCTATTTTTGGCACCCTGCTACATTTCTGATTTTTATTTCTTTGTTTTTATTATTGACCGTATTTTGTATTTTGAGTGCTTATTAAATGCGGCGATTTTTGTTTTGATTTGGGCACTTTGCCCGCCGCTTGGCAATTGATTTTCCGCTGTGAAAATGTGAAATTGCATAAGCAAACTTTGGGGTTAATCCAATAAATTAGATTTAGCTTGGTCGAGTTCGCGCAAGAAACTGATTTAGCTTTTCAAATCATTCAAAAAACAAACAAACCGTCAAGAGAGACCAAGCCGAAGAGAGCAATAATAACAAAGAACAAAAAAAAAAACAATTGATTTTAGCGTGACTAACTGTAGTTGTCAATGAAACAGACCAAGAGAGAAAGAGAGAGCTTAAAGTGTGGGAACTTTTTCAGTTTTCTTTTTCGCTTTCTACCTAATTGAAATCCCTGACCTATGCCTAGACAGGCACAAAAGCCAGATGGGCAAAAACAAAAACATTTCAAAGTTGTTTATGATGATTGGGTACACAAATACTCGCATACTTATAAGTAATGACCCAATTGACTCAAATAATGAAATACATACTTGCCCACAAATGTACGTACATACATATGTGTGTATGGATGTGGAAACATACGTATACATAAGTATGTATGCAGTAATTGAGAAAAGTATCTAGGAATTTTTTGTTACTCAGCTACTAAAATTCATAGAAATGTTCAAATTTAAATGTAAGCAGGCTATCAAATCGAACAAAATGAACAGCAGAACTACGATATTTTGAATTCTTTGAAAGCCGGTATACTGGCTACCAATATTTTTAAAAACCGAAAAGAAAGAATGAGACGAAAATATTGTAGCCAGCCAAAAGCGAAGAACTGCAACATAAAGATATAAAAAAAAATTATAGAATATTTAACATATATTCAATCAGAGCTGTAATGTGATCATTAGACCTCGGGTTTTTGCATATTTTCAAACTGATTTTAATCCTAGTAGGCAAAAGGCAAAATGTACACAACATTAAATGTTGTGCTGACTCTTTACGCTTATAAATTGCCAAGAAAAATGAACTTAATTCCAAGATGACTTAAGGGGGACATCTGAGTAACTGGAAAAAAAAGCGGATTTTCTGGAATTTTTTTGGCCAAATGAAAAAGCCAATCGAAAATTTGTAAAGTAGGTTTTATAATATTAGATGCGAAGTACAAAATAAATTTTTTCGAATAAATCGAAAACAAAATGGCGGCTGTGCAGCATTTCTTCGTAGGCCCTTTTTTTGTTGAAGGGGGTCCATGGCCGGACAGCTAACGTCCTTAATTTTTGATCTAGAACAAAACGTGTGTCCATAGATAAAGGTATTTTGAATATACAGTCAAAATTTCAGATCGATCGGTTAAGATTTGTTCGAGTTATGTGTCCCGCAAGTCTCAAAAAAAGTGGTTTCGAGAAAAACGCGTTTAAAGTTTTAAGGTGCCCGGGATATACCTGTGAGGCATCGCCGCAGAATGGAAAATTTCGACACTTAGACACTTTTGCCGGACTCTATCTTATGGTATGTTATTTTTAAGACCCTAAAGAATTTTTGAAGCGAAAAAAAATTTTTCGATTTTTTCAAAATTTTACTCAGATGTCCCCCCTTAAGCTAAGAAGCTCTCAAGAATATTTTTTAAAAACGCAAAAATTTTAATTTATTGGTGTATTACGCACAGAGAAAAAATTAAGAATTGCATGCTTCGATCAAAGAATGTTCAATGTCAAAAGTACGGTAACAATGAAAATTCTTAATCCAAATTCGAATTTCTTAGTCCAAACATTAACTTTTGATTCCGAATTTTTCAGGGATGCAAACCGATTCGAAATAAGGACTGGTTCGGTTCAGTGGTTCACATAGTTTTTCAACCACCGGTTCGGTTTATTACATGGTTTTTGAAGCCAACTGAACCGCGGTTTAGGTTCGGTTCAGTGGTTCAGTATTTATTATAAATTTAATGAAGGCCAGTTTCTGTTTTTGCAAATAACGCAAATATCTGCGCGGAAAGGAATTCGCAACGCACTTTATGTTCTTGGATGACAAAAATCTCTAAAATCTCAACCCTTAAAGTTTAACGACCAAATATTTTCATAATTATATTTAAAAGTAATGACAGAAACTTATTTCTAGGATCGCCCTTATTTCCGCCGAACATAAACCCTTAAGTATTTTGCTTTAATCTGTTCAAAAATCTATTTCTTTTCAGACTTTCGATGATAAGGCAGTCCAAAAGTTGTCAAAAACATATTTCTGTTCAAGGATCGTTTTTAATTTGGCCGAGTTTCAAGCCCTAAGCCATTTCTTAAGTGTAAAGTCCCAGTTTGCTCTAAAGTCTGCGCGAAAAGATATTTTTCCGAAGTTTCGACGGAAAAGCAGTCCGATAACGTGTTAGAAACTCCATTATTTTGTTGGATTAATTTTACTTTGTCAACTCTTAAAGCCTTTTGTTGAGTATAACGTAGCAATTTACCCTAAAATCTTCTCGGAAAGTAATTTTTTTAGACTTTTGAAGTTGCTGCAGGTCCAAAACTTCTTTTTGTTCTAAGATTACCCTTCATTCCACCAAACCCTAACCCTTTAAGCCCATTGTGAAATCTCAACATTCAAAAATATCCTTAAATTTGTTCAGAAAGTAATTGTTTTGGACTTTTGAAGCTGCAGAAGTTTGAAAAACTATAAACCTAGGTGGGACATACTATTTGATGAAGAATAAAGTTGGATCGAACACATTATAAAGTACTAGTTCTGGTTTTAAGAGGTAGTACACCCCCTGTTATTGTTTGAACCAACTCTCTTCTGTCATTCTTTGATCAAATAAATTGAACCGAGCTGTTTTTATTTGTAGTTGTGGTTCGCCAAAGTAACTTAGAAAGAACATCGGTTCGCGGTTAATTTTGCACCCTGAACCGGTTTGCATCCCTGTTAATTGAAATGTTTCTCTTACTATTCATTAGTTTTCTTTTATAATCATTAAGTCCAAATAATGATAAGCTTTACCACACATACATTCAGATATACAAATAGCCATGATAACAAAGAGCCAAGCGATAATAATACGGAACCAAAAGCTACTACTCTGTTATTGTTCAAGCTTAAGCATCCATAAATTTAGTTATATTATTTATGCAAAAGATAAGATTAAGGCCCGGACGAACTGTACAATTCCTATGAAATTGGTGTGGGAAATGTACGAAACGAACAATCGAGGGACATTGACATTTAATTTTCTAAATGGCTTGCTTTTGTAGGTACACATATTCCCTTGTCTTATTTGCTAGATGAGCAAACAACAAACAAATATGAGGTCATGCATACATACAAACACATACCAACCAACAAGTACATTGAATTCATGCTAAATACAGTGAACTTTCGTTGTGGTTTAACACATCATTTTTAAGAACATCTATAATATAAAGCTGCTAGGGCGAGGTTGTTAATTAAGGAAATACAATATCCAAAGAGAGCAAGCGGCTTTCTTTTCTATCATCAGTAGACTTTGCTATTGACATACCATCTAGTCGCCCGCGACTTAAATCAGTTGCGAATTTCTACCCCTACCGTTGAAAAAAACATGTTAACATTAATGTAAATGCTCTGTTAATTAATATTACTTAAGGCTATTAAATATTTCTTTCCCTGAGTCGACTTTAATTTACGCTCTTGTTTAATCTAATATTGCTTTCAGCTTATCTAGATTTTTTGACAAGTATTAAGTAGTAATAGCTGGATTAGATCTTATAATTTAGTTTAAATTTCATTTCCAGGTGCATTTCTATTTTATTAATAGGAAAAATTCGAGAATGATTACCAAGTTAGTAACAATTTGGTGTCTAAGTCGCAAAATTTGTTCGATTTTGCCTGTAAATTGCAAAAATGGGTAATCCGAAATTCACAAATCGCAGATTTTACGCAGTTTTAAGACCGCCGGGTTTTTGATATCTTCAAATATTACAGACGGACTTATAATTATTTTTCTAAAAATGGTTTTTCTTTCTAAAAAAAATAAGTAAAACGAGTTATTAGTGTTCTATAAATGGCTTCCGACCCAAAAACGAAACGGATCAAATAGGAACAGATTTGTATTACTCATAGAATAGAGTCAAAAATTTGTTTGCGGAACCGGACCGGACATGTACCATGTAACCTTACTATTCGACAATTTTGAATGACATACAATGTTTTCCTTTTTTATAAGTTTATGAAAAGTTGAAAATAAGAAGGCTAAGAAGGAAAAGAACAGATAAGGATCAGTTTATTCAGATCAAAGATGTTGCGTACAAGAAATGAAAGTGTTACAAAACACACGAGTTCAAAAGGCTCCGTAAAATGACGACAAGAACAATATCCAACACCAATCGTGACCTCTGGGTAATAAATTAAAGAACTCTATATCGACCAGACACCAGGGGTAAATACCGAATCGATTTTCGCTATCAGTGTGGGTTTATACTTCGGCCGATAGCTATATTTCAATTACGGTTTATGATAGAAAGCGGTTATGGATTACTAATTCGTGTCCTGAAGTTAAAAATGCAGGTAGTTCTGTACCCTACTCTAAAATTAATTTTAGTTCCTATTCCCATTCTATGGTAAAAGCATATGGTGATACGCTGCACAAAAACCAAAACTGCACAGCAAGGGTTTTGCCACTGTGAATCTTGATATTCTTTGTACAAAATTTAATAATATTTATAATTTTACAAGTACTGCAATTTGCAGTACTGCAGTCTACAACTAAACTTCTTAGGACTTACTAAACAGATAGGTTATGGACCGTGATCTCTGGATCGTCCAGAGGTGTTCCAAGTTAAGATTGTAAAGTCAATATGTACTATATGATAGTTATGTCCTGATATAGCATAGTGTTGGCAATATAATAGTTTCGAGCTGGCAAGGCATAGGACTGAAAATCGAATCGATACCAAAATGGATCGATTTATTTACGGAGTTATAATGTATACTGTATTGCTGCCATATGCTGTGGAAACTATGACCCTTATATGGAAATTCCAGCAGGACAATTAAAAAAAAACTTGTTTCATACAGGTAGTCAAAGGCAAATGCATGCAAGAGTGAGATGTTTCCACTGCTCTGTGGTAAAAGTATATTGACGTGACGCTAGCTAGAGCGCAAACGGCAAGGTTATTCCATCGTTTAGTGGCCACGCCACTGGTATAAGTAAATGTATATTGTGTTCCCTTCTACGATCATGAGGTACTTGGCGGCTTTCTTGATGGCCACCAGTTCAGCTTGGTACACACTGCAACAATCAGGTAGTCGGCATGATATTTCCATGTCTAGGTCGGTTAAGTAAACTCCCCCTCTCCTACTTTGTTATCGAGCTTAGATCCATCCGTGTAGATATTGATGGCATTAGCCCTGCTATGTGGTAAGTTCTCCAAGTCGTGTCTTACTCAAACAAAACTAAATCAAGGGCTAGCTAAAAAGGCAAATTATTACGCAGGGATTCAGCAAAGAGTACTGTGTGACTGTTGAACGCCAAAGTACCACCCTAGAATGGCGAAATACCACCAATTCCACCCATCTAATCTCAATCAGCTGTTTAGCCAGTCAAGGTTGCGGCGCCAGTTAGTTTTCCTGAGAACTGGCCCAGCTAAGAGACCAGTCGGCAGTTTTAGCAACCCTTTAGTTACCCTTTTTATACCCTTACGGAGGGTATTATAAAATTTTCCGGATGTTTGTAACGCTTACAAAGAAGCATCTCCGACCACATGAAGTATATATATTTTTGATCAGCATGACGAGCTGAGTTAATTTAGCCCAGTCCGTCTGTCTGTTTCTATGCTATCCCCTCCGTCAGTTTGAAAGCTATCTTCACCAAACTTTGCACGAAGTCTTTTAGTACTTATAAGCTGCACATTTGTCGGAACCGGCCAGATCGGATGCATATAGCATATAGCAGTCATAGGAACGATCGGTCCAAAAACTAGTTTAGTGAGAAAAACTTTTTTGTTTTCAATTGAAACGCCTTCAAACTTCGTATTTCTTAGTTTGTTATGCTTTTCCATGATTTCACTAAGTTTGGTCGAAATCGGACATCTATATAGTATAGGTCCCATAGAAAAGTAAGGTTCTAAAAGTAGTTTTAGTTAGAAAAACTTTTTTGTTTTCAATGGATGCTTCAAGGGCATACAAAACTTCGTCCGAGCCGAAGTTAACTTTCCCCTATTTTTTCTACATGAAGTTGACACCCAGCTAAATCGAGTTAGCTTATCTGAGCGCTATGCTTAATGGCGGGAACCGCTGTTTGATGGTTGAGTGGCCCGAGTTGTCCGCGTTTCAGGCTTCAGACTCTCTTAATCTCAGGGCTGTGATGCTCGCTCGCTCTCTAATCTGTTTACACATTAAGTCTAGAGGAAGCAGATGAAATATAGTATTAAGCGCCTCCGTTGGGGTAGTTCGAAGTGCACCGCTCATACATATTTCAGTACTTCTCTGTACTCTGTTTGTAAGGTACTCAGGACTGATGGTTTCCCCATAGAGCAGTATGGCTGTGTAAGGCCAATAAACAATTGCTGGGGAAAGTCCCCATTTGCGGCCTATCAATGATTAGGGTATGGAAATTAAAGGTTTCAGGTTTTTGACCATAGGTTTCGGGTTTCCGGTGACAAGTAATTGTTTCACAGTGCTAAAAATTAAGATTGAAAAGCTTGTAAGAGTTTAGCTTTAAGCATTGATAAGATATTCAAAACTTTAAACTGTTTGAACCCAAGGGTCCTCTTTCAATGCCATCGAAAGCTCTAATGATACTTTCCTGCCGATTCTAACACTCTGTAGAGCGACCAAATGTTATTACATTTTTGGGCAGCATGTCATATCTTAGAATGTCCATAATTTTTGTTAAATCGAATCGAAACTTTAGGTTCAGAATAGATCAGAATAAGTTCAGTTCACAGTTTAAAAAAATCATAATTCCGGTTTCAAACCGGTTCGGTTCAAAGACGATTTGCAAACTTGGATTTCAGTATTTAACTCTCTCGAAGGGTTCTGTCAGTACAGAGGTCTAATAAAGCCAGATGAGCCCCTGGTGAAGATTGCAGACATGCCCAAAAGTAGCATAGGGCAGAGCACTCAACAAATACTCACAAAGAAAAGCACCAATACATCGTTGTTGTTCAGTTTGTTTGCACTCGCAAACGCCAATCAAATAAGAGAACAAACCCGGTTTTTGTTCTACGCGACGCACACACACGAAATCGTTTGCATGTGTGTCGTTTTGTATGCCTCGCGCCCTGCATGTGTACGATCATTAATTTCCTATCTTCGGTGCAATTACAATAGCAAAACGCACCCAAAGAGCAAAAAAAATGGTGCAATCGCTGCACGTTCTCAATACTCCATATTGAAAACTCAATACTCAGTAATCGATAATAGTACTCGATTCTAAGTATTTGATACTAAGTTCTCGATATTTAGAACTCGATACTCAGTATTTGATACTCAATATTAGGTACTCGATACCAAGTTCTCGATACTCAGAACTCGTTTCTAAGTATTCGATACTAAGTACTCGATATTAAGTACTCGATACTCAGTATTTGATACTCAGTACTCGAGTCTAAGTGCGCGATACTTATAACTCAATACCAAGCACTCGATACTCAGTACCCGATTCTAAGTATTCGATACTTAGTACTCGATACTAAGTACTCGATACTTATTATTCGATCCCAAGTACTCGATACCAACAACTCGATACTCCGTACTCGATTCTAAGTATTCGATAATAAGTATTAGAGACTAAGTATTCGGTACTTAGTACTCGATTCTAAATATTCGGGTCTAAGTACTCGATGATAAGTTTAAGATACTCAGTATTCTGTGTGTTTGTTTGGGTTTGTCTTTGTTTTTGTGTTTTTTATTGTGTTTGTTTTGTCTCTTTTTTTGAGTCTGTTTTAGTGTTTGTGTTTGTTTTTGTCTTTGTTATTTTCTTTCACATCAAAAAGTAAACTAAATTTTTTAAGCTTAAAATAATTCACGGAATTGTTTGTCAAGTTTTGGGGTTTTTAATATAAAACCAAATATCCATAAACCCGGAGAAATGTCTAGGAATGGTTGTTGCCATTTGAAAACATAGATTCGTTCACTACGTCATAGGTTTTACTGTAAGCTTCTCTCACTATCAAAATATTGCCGACGTTTAGGGGTGTCAGATAAGGTCAAGGGTAACCAAAATTGCATATCGAAGTCATCTCGGACTCAACTGGATAAGAGAAAAACCGCGCACATAAATAAGAACAATTGTTTGTATGTACATATGTAATTTATGGCTAACGAACGATACGCCACGCCTCTTCACAGAGATTATAATAATTGCACATCATCAACAAGACGCACACGCACACACACACACACTAGCATATGTTTGTATGTATGTATGTACTCTTGGCCAGGCTGGTGACTCGTCGTTTGTTCTAGGTGTTATTGGGTTCTTGGTGTGTTGGCCTCTTTCGATATTGCGGCACGTCAACATTTTGTTGTTGTTTCTCTTATTTTTCAGCAACGCAAAAGTCAATGCATCCCCAAACACGCACGCACGCACACATACAAATACATACAAACAAACATATGTACCTGGAGAGTCCAATCAAAACACCCAACCCTCCCCCCCACCAACCACCGACACTTACCGCCTTTGCGCTTCTCGATGCGTCTCACCATGCTGATGCCCATGTCCATGTCCATTTCCATATCGGTGTCAAAGCCAAAGCTCTGATAGCCCTTGGCACTTAAGGCATCTGAGTAGCTTTGCATTACGCCTCCTGACAGGACTTTTGCAGTCCTTGTTAATATTTGTGTTTGCGTTTCAAACGGTATTTGTTTTTGTTTTGGTTTGGTTGTTGTTGCTTTTCAGAGTAAAAACTAAAACTCAAAACTAATCGTTCTACACAAAAAATAATACTGTTCTTTTCCTTAATGTGCGAAATGCGTTTGAAAATAATTGGTTAAAAAAACACTTTGCCACTGTCTGAGTAAGTTGTTGTTGCTACCAACCTGAGCAAACGATTGAAATTGAAGTCGTGCGGCCGGGGGCTTTCGATAGTACCACTCTCGATAGATATCGATTGGTGCTGAAAGTGGTTTTTTTTTGTGGGGGAGGGAAAATATTTTCAAATTAATAACTTAATTTTAATGTTAAGTTGAATGTTATTTTGTTCAATGTATTGTGCTGAGGTTCCAGCTTTTTTAATTCAGTTTTATATTCAAACAGTCACAAGCGATGAACGTTACATCTACTTTTGCCTTCTCTAAATACTGTGTAACGGCGCTGCCGTCTTAGCTATTTAAAAACGAAACTCAAAATCCAGCTGTTGACTCTTAAAACAAACATTAAGCCACAATTTGCTGAAAAACGGCCATTTTTATTGTGTTATTGTGAATTTGTTTTACTATGCTAAAAAGGGGGCCGTACATTCGTATGAAAGCTTTTTAGCGTATTAATATATAGATGTTTTAATTTTTTTAAATCATAGCTACGCTCGATAATTATTTCGATTGAATAGTAAAGCCATCGATTTTTTACTCAACGTGAAATAGTTCTGTTAACTTATTGTTTTAATTTTGACAATTATAGCATAACCTACAATCGCTGCACTAGCGGACCGATGCTATTCATTTTAATGATGAAAGCACGAATATTCGACAATATATCACTGAATATATGATTAATATCGAAAGAATCATTACCTTTATCGCTGTAATTATCGTTGCTATAAACAATTGACACCACATTCACTTTTCACTGCACTTGATACTCGATCAAAACATGTAAATGTACTATAGTATAGCAGCTGTCCACGCAGACGCATCGCTCACTCAAGTAGGAGAGAGACGGATGTCGAACGCTGCCGAACGCAAAGGCCGATTGTGCTTCTTTGTCGCTCGTTCCGCGCTCTCGCTTGCATTTCAAGCCTTACATGAAACGCCTCAGAGCGAGGTAACGCCGCATAAGTCATGTTTTTTTGTGCGTGCAGCCGGCTCTATCGAATTATAAGACGTTGTCACGTCAAAAAATCTAGAAAAATAAAATATTTTTTGGCAGTATTTTCAGGCTCTTGCAGTTTATTTTCCACATTTTCGACTGTGTCCAAGTTAAAATCAAAGGTCAAGACCACAGTCTTAGCATCGTTCAGTACTGGGCATAGTGTATTTCCCCAAATTAAAGTCGTCGCCATCCTCGTCACTTGATTCGTTCGACAATTCATCGTCAGTATTGATAGAATCGAACGTGTCCAGAAGATGTTCATCAGTCAAATCCGACATTTTGTAGCGCTTTCGCGTTAGATGAAACATTTTTTGTAGCTTCAAGCTAAGTTTTTGTGTAGAAAAATCGTCAAAATTTTCCATATAAAAGCGCCTGGTCGAAATGAAGTTTTCTTGGTGGAAAAGTACGCCCAAAGGCCCAAGAGTGTCTCGAACTAATCACTGTTTCACCACTCCAACGCACAACTTTTATATATTCACAAATGTAAATCCTGATTTTGTCTAAGAATAAACATACCTTTAACGGAAAAAAGTACGGGTTACGTGAATATCTTGTGAGTACTTTAATTTAACAAACAGACTGCTATACGTTCCACATAAAATTTGGCGCGCGGAAAAACGTATATTCTGTGCTAGTTAAAATAAAAGAACCGTTAAAGTCTTAAAGAGATCTGAAAGCATTTAAAATTATGATTGACATGATCTTAGGCAACCTCCAAAAATATTAAAATGAACTGAAACCCAACCGCCTGTTTTTAAAGGGAACACTACGATAAGTGCTTGAGGCACTCTTAAGTGCTAGAGTCACAGTCGCAGTCACCCACAAGTCGCAGTCACAGGTTTTCGATCACTGAATTTTAAACACTGAAATTTAAACTGCATACCTGAACAGTGTTGTAAAACGTCTCGCTGTTAAACAGCTGTGGCGGCAGGAGACTTCGTTCAACTTTTCATATAATCAGAGCAAAACTTCTGCAAATTGAAAAGCGTTTCGAAATGCTTACGAATTGTGCCACCAAAACCTGGGCGGCTGCGGTAAGTAAAGCAATAGAGGGCTCAGCAGTTGGACCGGCAAAGTCATGGCCTAGCACACTTGGGCAATTGTCTGGTCAGCGGCTTGGTTATATAATTGAGGAAAAACAATAACAACTCCTTCCTCTCTCTCTCCTCCCAGCGTCTTGGCCTGCGTGCCATAGCTACGGGCAATGTACAGCGCAGCGACAATCTCTTCGTGCACCGCGACACGCCCGAGGACAATCCCCAGATCCCGTTTGAGTTCTCCGCAGAGAACCAGAAGCGCGTGGATGCCATCCTCAGCATCTACCCGGAGGGCCACAAGCGTGGCGCCATGATTCCGCTGCTGGACCTGGCACAGCGTCAGTACGGCTGGCTGCCCATTTCGGCCATGCACAAGGTGGCCGACATCCTGGGGCTGCCCAATATGCGCGTCTACGAGGTGGCCACCTTCTACACGATGTTCCTGCGCAAGCCCACGGGCAAGTACCACATCCAAGTGTGCACCACCACGCCCTGCTGGCTGCGCGGCTCTGATGAGATACTGGAGACGTGCAAGAAGCAACTGGGCATTGGAGTGGGCGACATGACCAAGGATAAGAAGTTCACCATCTCGGAGGTGGAATGTCTGGGTGCCTGTGTGAATGCACCCATGGTGGCGATCAATGATGATTACTATGTGAGTGTGGAGGGGTGGAAGATGAGTCACCAATGCTAACTAATTGCAATTTACAGGAGGATCTAACCGCCCAGGATATGGAGGCCATACTGCGCGATCTAAGTGCGGGCAAAATTTCGCCACCTGGACCACGCAACGGACGCTTTGCCAGCGAACCAAAGGGCAAACCAACTTCACTGATCGAGGAGCCCAAGGGTCCTGGATTCGGTATTCAGGCGGGTCTCTAAAATTGTCAAAGGCAGCAGAGAAATGGAATAATGTGTTAAGAGAATGTTTCAATAAATCAATTTAAATCAAGGTAAAATTAATGGAATTTAAGCTTGACCTGATTAATCCCGTTTTTCCATCACTTTTGAGCTGTATTCCGGGGATAAAGCTTGAGACTTAAAGCCAAAGACAAGACAAGTTCCAGTTTCATTCAAAGTCTAAGGTAATAAGGAGCCTCATGGAATACTAAGATATTTTTTGGAACTTTCAAATTCTTTTAAAATATCACCGCACGGGAAATGACCTAGCGTACGCTGTACTTGGTTTTCTTCGGGGACCCCCAAAATCTGAAGAAATAGCCCAAAAACCGATTAGTGCTCGTTTTGCTTACTAAAATTAAAAATACTCGCGAATGGACCTCTTATATTATAACAATGGTTACAGTTCAGTCTTTTTAACCACCACTCAAAACATTTGCGAATGCGAAAATGGGGCATGGGTTATATTAGTCCGTTTAATTCTTCGTTAGTTAAATGTTATTTATGACTTTGGTCTTTTTCCAAGCAAACATCGGTTCTAGTTATACCCTTGCAGTGGTCCCAAAAAAAAATGCCGGGAAAATGTTGCCTAAAAAGAATGACTATCCGGCAACGGGACTAAAATTTTAAGTACGGCAGGCTTGATATTGATTTTAATCGGGATTTTCTCCCGAATTTATAATCGCAATTTGACGATGGAAACATCGCAGGTGTGTAATTCCGCGCTGTCAGTTCGAGTCCCAGTCAGGTAAAATTTTTTCAATTTGAACAAAATGAGAGGGGTGGTGTTATAAAATTGTCCGGATGTTTGTAACGCATAGAAGGAAGCATCTCCGACCACATAAAGTATCTATATTCTTGATCAGCATGACGAGCTGAGTTGATTTAGCCCTGTCCGTCTGTTTCTATGCTATCTCCTCCGTCAGTTTTAAAGCTATCCTCACCAAACTTTGCACGAAGTCTTGTGGTACAAATAGGCTGCACATTTGTCGGAACCGGCCGGATCGGATGTCTATAGCATATAGCTGTCATAGGAACGATCGGTCGAAAAACTAGTCTTAGTGAGAAACACTTTTTTGTTTTTAATGGAAACGCCTCCAGAGTACGTATTTCTTAGTTTACAATCCTTTTCCATGATTTCAATAAGTTTGGTCGAAATCGGATGACTATAGCATATAGCTGCCATATGAATGATCGGTCGAAAAAATAGTTCTAGTGAGAGAAACTTTTTTGTTTTAAGGGGGTCTTCTCATTCAAAACCCGTTTTTGGACCCTTTTAAAAAAATTCTTATTTGAAAACGCAAAGAATAATTGAAAACTTTTTTATTTATTGTATTACAAAGGTTCAAAGTAAATAAAAAAATTTTTTTGCCTCATACGAGGGCTGTTCAAAAAGTAATGAGACTTCAAAGTTGGTGGTGAAAAAGGTGTCGTCACGGCGGCCACGATTCCGGTCTCCGGAGCGTCCGAAATGAAAAAACGGGGTTATAATCAGTATAGATGTAATTCTCGTGAACCTCAAACTTAATTTTGTGATTTTTTTGACAATGGCGGCCTTCAAAAATTCAATTTCGGCTTTTTTGTAGTTTAGTGTAAAAAAATAGTAAAATTTTTTAAAATTATGGTCGAGGTTCGCCGGATGTGACCCGTCGTTCCACTTTTTTCATGAAAATCGGTTCATGACTGGAATCTGGCCGCCAGTTCGAAACGTGGTTTCGAGATAAACGCGTTTAAAGTTTTGAAAAAAAAAAAAATGTTTAAATGCAGTTTTAAAGAGCTGACAATTCTCCGTCATCACTTGTTTCATCAAAATCGGTCCGGTAGAACCGGAGAAAACAACGCATAGGTCAAAATACGAGGGTTTAAAAAAAAGTTGCTCAATGAGAAGACCCCCTTAAGTTTGCAGTTGCTTGGAATTTAGGTCACATTGGGTCACTAAAGGACTATATCTCCTAAACTAATTCGAGTTTTCGAAAATCCTTTTGGGGGATATTTTTGAATATCCAGCTAAAATAAATGCAAAAAAAATCGAAAAGTTGCTCAATAAATGGGATCGCCTCCAAATTTCGTAATTAACAGTGTATTATGCTTTTCCATGATTTAACCAAGCTTGGTCGAAATCAGACATCTATAAAATAAAGTCCAAAAAGTAGTCGTAGTTAGAAAAACTTTATTGTTTTCAATGGAAGCTGCAAGGGCATACAAAACTTCGGCCGAGCCGAAGTTAACTTTCCCCAATTTTTTGTTTTCAATTCGTATTTCTTAGTTCACTATGCTTTTCCATGATTCCACCAAAATTGGTCGAAATCGGACATCTATATAGTAGCTATCATAGAAAAGTAGAGTCTTAGTTAGAAAAACTTTTTTGTTTTCAATGGAAATGTCCGTTTCAATTGAAAACAAAAAAGTTTTCCTGACTAAAACAAGTTTTTCGACCGATCGTTCCTATGACAGCTGTATGCCAAGTCATCCGATCCGGGGGGGGGCGTGGCCAAAATTTAAAATAGACTTGATCTGTCTGCAAGTAAAGGGGGATTTTTTTAAGAGCTATAGGAAAGTTTAAAAAAAAAAAAACATAAAATTCAGAAAAATGCATAAAATCTTTCATTTGAATCGATAGTACGGTCCATATAATTTAATGTTTGAAGATTATTTTATGCAAATGTTGACCGTGACTACGCCTCAAATGGTCCATCCGTTTAGTCCAATTTTGGCATACTATTTCCAACATTTCGGCCGGTATCTCAATTGAAGCGGGCTTGTCTGTATAGACTTGAGCTTTAACATAGCCCCACAAAAAATAGTCTAAAGGCGTTAAATCGCACGATCTAGGCGGCCAATTGACCGGTCCCGAACGTGAAATAAAATGTTCACCGAACTCGCCTCTCAATAAGTCCATTGTTGCGCGTGCTGTGTGGCATGTGGCACCGTCTTGTTGAAACCACATGTCATGCAAGTCAAGCTCTTGCATTTTGGGCAAACAAAAGTTTGATATCATTTCACGGTAGCGCTCACCATTCACAGTTACGTTACGATTCGCATCATCTTTGAAGAGGTACGGTCCAATGATGCCACCAGACCATAAACCGCACCAAACTGTGACTTTTTCTGGATGCATTGGTAGCTCTTGCAATGCTTCTGGCTGATATTCACTCCAAAATCGACAATTCTGCTTATTTACGTACCCATTGAGCCAAAAATGAGCTTCGTCGCTGAACACAGTTTTTCGGTAAAAAAAACTGGATCTTCGGCCAACTTTCCAAGAGCCCATTCACCAAAAATTCTACGTTGCGGTAGGTCGTTCGGCTTCAATTATTGCAGCAGCTGTGTTTTAAAAGGCTTGTCACCTAAATCCTTCCGCAAAATTTTCCACGTTGTTGAGTAACAGAGGCCCAATTGCTGCGAACGGCGACGCATCGATAATTGATGATCATCATTAACACTGGCCGATACAGCTGCGATATTTTCTTCAGTTCGCACTCTACGTAAGCGTGTTGGTGGTTTAATGTCCAACAATGTAAATTTGGTGCGAAATTAAGTCACAATAGCCCGAATAGCCGCTTCAGTGGGTCGATTAAACTGACCATAAAATGGAAGAAGCGCGCGATGAACTTTCTTAACAGAGCACGCATTTTGATAATAAAATTCAATAATTTGCAAGCGTTGTTCGTTTGTAAGACGATTCATGGTTAAATTATAGACCAAACTGAAGATGTTTGACAGTGAAACAAAACACGAAACGTGCGTGAGCTGTTTAAACCAGTGTTGCCAAAAAGATAATAGCTAAAGAATCACCCTTTATGAAGTTTTTGTCCCATAGACGTCAAACCTCTATCTCTTACCATTTCTGAGATCTCTGCGTTCATACGGGCAGACAGAGAGACGGACATGGCTATTTCGACTCGGCTGTTGATGCTGATCAAGAATATATATACTTTATGGGGTCGGAGATTCTTCCTTCTGGCTGTTACGAGAGATTTAAAACCAACCGAAAGAGACTTCTAGTACACCGAGAATTGGTCTTGGGTTGGAATTTGGTTGGAAGAGATTTCTGGGGCACCGCCGATTAAGTCCGCTAACATGACTCCCAAGTATTTGTGGGATTCTACCTCCTTCCCTTAGAATTGAAAACAAACTGAATCCATTACGTTTACATTTTATTATTCATATACATGATGTTTTGGGAGCGATGTTTGCTTACGTTTACACAATTTTGAGAACGGTATCGGCTGGATGTGTACCGTTTATAATCTACTGCACATACTGCTAGAGGATTACGAAGAGGAGGAGGAGAGGATTACACAATATTTTGTTCCCCTCGCTCGCTCGCCCGTATTCTCTGATAGTTTACACAAAACAAATTGAACATAAAGGATTACAGAAAAAAATAAACTTAAGTTCTAGACCAATTATCGAAGATTGGAATTATACGCGCAACTAATTTGTTTATATGCAATTTGAACTTACAATCATATATACCAATAGCTGAAGGGAGGGGGGGGGGAGTTATGCTTAAATAATTAAAACTTGAAATTGTTCTTAGTAAAGGGAATATAGAATCCGTTGCTGCCATATTTCAAGAATGTTGAAATTGGATAGGATTAGGGTTGTTGTTCCATATTTATCTTGCTATTCTGCACGTCGTCGTGCCATGGAACCTAGAAAACTAACATCTAGTTTTTTTTTAAAAGTTTTTGTTGATTTTTTTTGTTGTTGATTTTTTTTTTGTTATTTTCTGGTTGGGTTTTTTTTTTTGTTAATTGTGGTGTATTGTTGCATTCTCTTTCACTCCTCGCCATAGAAAACTCTGTGTGGGAGAAAGAGAAAGAAGGGAGAAGTAAAAATTAGTTTTGTGTGGATTTAGTTTACATCTAAATTTACATAGAAGTTTGTGTTCTGTTTGGGTTTCCACTTTTGGGAAATTGGAAATATGGAAAGTGGAAACCGAAACAGATTCAACAAAAAGAAAAGTCAAAACCAACGAAAAGCTCATCAAAATATATATACAAAAACCCGTCCAATTTTAGAGCTAGTATAGAAATTCTTTTCACTTTTTGCCAAAACAAAATCAATTTATGGCTTTAAACGTAAAAAAGATTTGTTTAAAAAAGGAATTTGGAAATGGAACTGCCTAAAGCTAAGATAACTATTTGAGAAATCAGAAGTAAGAGAGGATAAACAGAGTTCAGTGCGAATTTTTTTTACTACGGATTCAAAAGGGCTCGAGAATTCGGCTTGGTTCGGTTAAGGTTAAGGAGGAAAGCAAATTAGTTCCCGTCCTGAGCTCATGTCTTGCTCATTATATACCAATCCTGAGGTCATATTTTCATTTTGTATTAAAAAATGATTCAAGGGGTTATAATCAGTATAGATGTAATTCTCGGCTGAACCTCAAACTTAATTTTGTGATTTTTTTTGACAAAAATGGCGGCCATTCAAAAAAATTTCAATTTCGGCTTTTTTTTTTTAGTTTAGCTTGTAAAAAAAATAGTACAAAATTTTTTAAAATTATGGTCGAGGTTCAGCCGAGAATGGTGACAATTCTGCGTCGATTCCACTTTGTTTCATGAAAATCGGTTCAGTTGAACTGGAGATATCATGGCCGCCAGTTCGAAAAACGTGGTTTCGAGATAAACGCGTTTAAAGTTTCAAAAAAATCAAAAATGCAGTTTTTAAGAGCTGACGATTCTCCGTCGAATTCACTTTGTTTCATCAAAATCGGTCCGGTAGAACCGGAGAAAACTTAACGCATAGGTCAAAATACGAGGGTTTAAAAAAAAGTTGCTCAATGAGAAGACCCCCTTAAGTTTGCAGTTGCTTGGGAATTTAGGTCACATTGGGTCACTAAAAGGACTATATCTCCTAAACTAATTCGAGTTTTCGAAAATCCTTTTGGGTGGATATTTTTGAATATCCAAGCTATAAATAAATGCACATAAAAAGTCGGAAAAAAATTAGTTGCTCAATTTGAGATAGACCCCGCTTAAACACCGCATTACTAACGCCGAATTCAAACGGCAAAGTTTGTGCAACATTTTCATGTCTAGTTATTTCACAGCTGTCGCCAAAATCTGGTAAAGGTTGTGTAAAAGAATTGAAAGAAAAAATTTCTTTGTATATTCCGAGGCGGGACCAAACACCTGCGGAGCTCTTGCACAACAGGCACACACACTACCCGCTGCACCGCAACTGGCAGCTATAAGCTATAGAAGCACCAGCAGAGAGACGAAATCGTCCAAAAATTTGGCTTACTGATTTTACAGCTCGTGCAGCAACGATGCCAAACAGCTCCAGTGAACAACAACGTCGATTTCTTCGCCCTGAAGAGAAAGATGACCGTCATCACAACCATGATAACCAATGGACCCCAGAGCTTCGAATAACGATTCTCAGACGTGAAAACTGTTTATGTCAACGCACCGTCATTACTACAAAATCCTGAAACCTAGAGTTTTTGTTTAATAGCCCTGTTCCACTGACACATGTATCCAAATGCGTCTCCTGCCTCCTCCTGATTTCCTGACGAATTTTGTTCAGCAAAGAGATACATTTCTGGCTCAATGATAACGTTAATACACCAAATTGCCGCATTTAGGCTGATGAGCAACCAGAAACGATTCTCGAACTACCTCTACATCCAGTAAACTGCACTGATTGGTGTGGTTTTCGGGCTGGTGGAATCATCGGTCCGTATTTCTTTACAAATTAACATAACCGTCAATGGCGAGCGCTACGGCACCAGCATAGCGGACTTTTTGTTGCTTGAAACTAAAGTCCGTAATGTCGGTAAGATTTGGTTTCAGCAAGACGGCGCGCGAGGCAATGGCTTTATTGAGAAATCATTTTGGTAAGCACCAAATTTTGTGTTTCGGACCTGTCCACTGGCCGCCTAGATCGTTTGATATTATAACTCTGGATTAATTCTTTGAGATTTCGCGAAATCAGAAGTCTTCGTTGATAAGCCAGCTACGATTTAAGACTTGGAAAGAGTGATCGACCTTCCGGAAGGACCACCTTTTCAAAAGTTAAGTTTTGGAAAATGTTGTTCTGACTAATAATGACAGATTTTACACAATTCTGCTTTTAAAGTACTACCGCTATTGATTAAACTGGTCCATATTGTTCGATTATGACTCGAAATCGCAAAGCAATAATACCAAATTTTATCTTGTAATACTAAAAATCGCTCTCAGTATTGTTTAAAAACCAAATTTCCATTCTTTGAAAGGTTATGTCACTTCAAAGTTGGATATTTTTAAAAAATTTATGATTTTTCAAGTTGTTGCTCCTTTTCATTAGGTTTTCCGTCTTTCCATAAAAATTGCTCCGGTTTAAAATACTGACATGATGGGGCAATCTTTTACAAACATTTTTTGCCCTCGTTTATCAAAATCGTATTAAAAATACTTTCGCATTTGCAGCATTTGGTGAAATAACCCAAATTTTATTTGTAATGACTCTGAAAGCACATGAGTTCTATTGCTCTCACAAGGTCAAAAGTTTTGCATTGGTTGCACTAAATATGCAATTTTAATCCAAAATTTGAAATTTGAAAAGTAGGATGGTTACTTTATATATTTGCAAATTTAATCCTATGTCAACTCATTTTTTTTTAGTTGAAAAATGTTAGTTAAGGCTTGAAAGCTTACTTAAATAAATATTTTTAACCTAACTTGAACTGCAATAAAAACTTCTAATGCTCAATGTTAATTATTATTTGACTTGTTAAGATGTGATTATATATCAATGTCAGAGAGGAATTCTTCAAATGCCTGATCCTTAAATTCTCCTATGTAACTTATTTAACAAAAAGCGTAGAGTTACGGTTCGGAGAGCATGCAAAACAACAATTAATAATACTCTCAAGAAGAGTTATGTTTACTAAATTGTGAATTTAGAGCTTATTTTTCATCCAATTTTGAATTTTTGTAAGATATTATCCTATCATTTAATAGTTTGAAACCGGAGCAATTTTTATGGAAAGACGAAAAAACTTAATAAAAGGCAGCAAAAACTTAAAAATCCTCTTCAATTTTGTACAAAGAATCCAGCTTTGAAGTGCCATAACTTCGACATTTATGATTGGATTTTAAACAACAGTCGTTTTTTTAAGAAATATTTTTTTATTTATTTCATTATCTTTTATTTTCGTCCCAGTTTACAAAAATCGGTGAACTAAAGTAGAAGTAGAACTACCTTGTACCTTATTAAACTACCTTATTTGACCTTGTGAGAGCAATAGAATTCATGTGCTATCAGAGTCATAGAAAATAAAATTTTGGTTATTATTTTTAAACCTATTTTGCTAAACGAGGCCAAAAATTGTTCGTTAGAGATTACCCCATCAATAATATCTATCTATTAATATCTAAAACAGGAGCAATTTTTATGGAAAGACGGAAAAATCATAGAATTTTTTTTACAAAAAATCCATTTTTGAAGTGCCATAACTTCGCCATTTATGATTGAATTTTAAACAACCAGCTTTTTTTTGAAAAGATAATTATCTTTAATTTGTTTCTTTAATTTGTTTGTTTCAGTTAATCAACATCGGTGGACTAAAACCACAGAAAATGGCATTTTAGTAGACCTACTCTTTTTCAAAAACACTAAAAATGAAAATTTGATGATCTCTTAAAAATCGTTCTACTTTCAACATACATATCTGAGAGCAGATTTGAATTCACCCTGAAATTTTATAGTAAAAACAATTGTTAAATGTCCCGGATATATAAAATCATTGAAATTTTGTTGATTGCATAGTGTAATAAGTTTTATAAAAAATTCTAGATAGACGCTTAAAATAAGCATTTCCACCTCAAAACTTCTTTTGTCTGAACAAAAGTAAAGAAATTCTGAATAATATTTTGCATATAAAACCAAAATTGGTTAATTTTGATTCGAAAACGCGAGCCAAGGATCCGGAAAAAACCCTTGGTGTAACTATTTTCGAAACATTGATATTTCATTATCCCCTGACGAAGTTCATTAGTATCCCATATATCCGATTACTGATCACTGAAGATGAAGTCAAAAAAAGTGCGTGAATCTATCAAACATCAGCAAAAGGGATTCTTTTAGTGCCATTGGAGAAAATTATTTTGAAAAAAGTAAGTCAAATCCCTGAAATTCTGAGGAAGGTTCTGTACGGATATTTTAGCTCGTTGTAAAGCTAAAGTTTCGTTTGTAAAGAGTCGAAACCAAGGGTTTTGGTACGAAACTTGAATCATATCTAATAGAATCTTTGATTAATGGCGACCTTCTTGCGTACCGAAACAAACCATACGCAAACGAAATGCTGATCCGAACCGAAGTTCAGTTCACTGACAAGTTTTAAGACATAAAGCCCTCACCCTTTGGGAATTCTTATATAATTATCATTCCACTCTCTTCAAGAGAGAAAGAGCACTACATAACGACCGAATTGATTACTAGCGTTGCAGAATTGATGTAGCCTTTAAGGATGACTTATCGACGATTTTACAACATGTTATCCCTTTATTTATCTGCAATTGTTCTTCGAACTCTCAAAATATCTGTCGAAAGTCTCCGAATTCTAAACTTTGAAGTTCCAAACTAATTTTTGGTTCTCTACGAAACAATATTCTCCATAATCTGTTGTGCTTCTTAACCTTAACAACAGGAGAGTTTGGAAAGAATCACCTAATTTTAGGGGGCAATCCGACAAATTGCTTATAAATGCAAAATTATAAATGTTTTCTATGAATTAAATTTCGAAAGTGTGTGAAAATTCACTTATTCAAGATTGAAATATTCCATAATACACACGTATGAACCATTGAACCGAACTGCAGCAACCACGGTTCATTTAGCTTAAACCGAAACCGAAAACTGTGTGAACCATTGAACCGAATCAGTCCTTGTCCTGCATCAGTTTCTATACAGTTTATAAGACCTCTTTCATACTGCAAGAGCTGCTAGTGCATTCTTCCTGGTAAAAAGAAGTGTGCAAAATGGCATTCTTTTTGTGAACCACGTTCCGTCGAGTCCGACTGGGTTGCTCTTGACAAATCGAAAAAAAAAACGAATTGAAGGTGTCTTTTCGCTGTATCTTTTCGTTGTGTCCTTGTTGTCAGTTAAGTGCGAGCTTTGCTTAAAAGAAATTTAAGCGATTAAAGTTGAAATTGAATTTGTTTTAACAGTGGAGGACGGGGGTTTGGTATGGAGCAAGAAGACCAACTACACAGGAGGTACCTTCCTTCTCTCTCTCTCTCTTTTTCTGCCTACTCTAGCTCGCGTTTCTAGTACTCTGGTTGTCTCTCTTTCTTACTTAAATGGACGCCCATCTCCTCCCCATCTCTCTCCCATCTTCTCTACAAGAATTGGCAAAAAGCAAAAGGTGAAAAGTAACCAAAAACTAATATACATTGTACGTACATATTATTTGTAAAGGAAAACCGAAGTAAAAAAGCAGGAAAAGTGTTTCAGATTCTCTCTCTAATTTTATTTGTGGAGAATCCTCATTCCATAAGGCGCGCGCGCACAACTCAACGACGCCTTCTTTAACATGTTGGTGGGTTTAGGAAAGAGAGAGAGAGAGAGAGAGGATGGAAAGAAGAAAATGGTGACAAAAGTTGGTGACATACCCATTTGATAGTTTCTGCCTTACCGATTCTTGGTTGCTGCCCGCTTGGAGGAGCGCTCGATGCGATTGTGCAAACTGGAACGCGGTGCGGTCTCATTAACCAGTCGCTTGGTTTTCTTCGGTGATTCGCGCAGCTGCTTGGCATCCACGTTGCGCTGCTCCTTCATGGATTTCTTAAACTTATCTATCAGGCCCTCGCAGGATAGATTTGATTCCGGTTCCCAGGTATCGTCTTTGGCACCGAAACCCTTCCAGCGTACGCGATACAGGCCGCCCTGTTCATCATCGTCCACATAGTCGATGATACGCTCGACGGCCCACTCCTTTTCGGGATCACCTTTCTTGTTGGCGGCGGCGCTGCCGCTGCCCTTGGCGGCACCACGTCCACGTCCACCACCACGGCTGGTAGAAGCAGCTGGTGCTGCCTTTTGGCGGCCCTGTTTTTTGGGTTTGGCCTTGGCCTTGGATTTGCCCTGGTTCTGGGGAGAGGGAAGGAAAGGCAAAAAAGCATTTTTATTTATTTATTTGGTTAACAATGATCTGCTGACTGAGACTAAATTTATATAAATAAAATCGAAATGTAATTGGTTTACAGGTTGGATGAATCAATATACTCGTAAAACAATAAAAATGTTTATAAGGTCTTCCTCTATTTTTTAAATTTATTCGGGGGGTCAGTGGAGTAAGGGATGCCATTAACATTACATATAACACGCACGAATGGAGACTCTATAGATAGCTCTAAGCTAAGCTTAAAACTCTGTTCTGTTTCATAAAGGAAATATCGCACCTTCAATTCCTATTGTTCACGCTGTTCATATGAAAGAGTCTTATGTAAAACTGAAAAACCTTTTGCTTCATATTAAGCATAATGAACACCAATGGCAAATTTGCTGAGACTTGGAAGTCGTAGCTGTGCTTCTAGGACTACAATTAGGATTCACGAAGTTTCGTTGCTTTATTTCCGAATGGGACAGTAGCGACAGAAAAGAACATTATAAATAAAGGTGTGGCCCCTTCGCTATTCACTTGAACCTGGTGAAAAAATGTTCAAAATGAACCATTAGTTGACCCGAAAAAGGTGTAACTTCCACCATTACACTTAAAACTCGGTCTGTTAAAGAATTTCGTAGAAGCAACGGACAAAATGGTGCTGCTTTCCAATATCTGCGCCAGAAATTCGCAATTGGAGATTACAACTTTAAGGTTGCAAATTATTTGGTTTACTTAGGAACTATGAAAACCAACGACAACAAAAGACTGATTTTATCTGAACAAGAATTACTCGTGCAAACCGAGAGCAAACTCTGTTGGAAGTTCAAATCAACAAAACTAGGGGAAAGGTAACTTCGGCTCGGCCGAAGTTTGTATACCCTTGAAGCTTCCATTGAAAACAAAAAAGTTTTCTAACTAAGACTACTTTTTGGACCTCACTGTTCTATGGGATCTGTACTATATAGATTTCTGTTTCGACCAAACTTGGTGAAATCATAGAAAAAGCATAATACACTGTTAATAACGAAATTTGGAGGCGAACCCATTAAAAACTAAAAAGTTTTTTCTCACTAGAACTTTTTTTCGACCGATCGTTCCTAGGGAGCTATATGCTATAGTCATCCGATTTCGACCAAACTTTGTAGAATTATGTAAAAAGTATATAAAATAGGTGTTTGCCAATGATAAGGACGTTTTCATTAAAACAAAAAAGTTTTTCTCACTAGAACTAGTTTTTTTCGACCGATCGTTCCTATGGCAGCTATACGCTATAGTCATCCGATTTCGACCAATCTTGGTGAAATCATGCGAAAGGATAGTTAACTAAGATATACGTACTTTGGAGGCGTTTCCATTCGAAAACAAAACAGTTTTTCTCTTTAAGACTAGTTTTTCAACCGATCGTTCCTATGGCAGCTATATGCTATAGACATCCGATCCGGCCAGTTCCGACAAATGTGCAGCCTATTTGTACGAAAAGACTTCGTGCAAAGTTTGGTGAGGATAGCTTTAAACTGACGGATGGATGATAGGCAACAACAAAACCGCTAAAAACAGACGCCGGGCTAAATCAACTAAGCTCGTCGTGCTGCATCAAGAATATATACTTTATGTGGTCGGAGATGCTTCCTTCTATGCGTTACAAACATCCGGACAATTTTTATAATACCCTCTGCAAGGGTATAAACATTGGCCAAAACCGATTTTTCATTTTTCAATGGCCGCCATTTTGTAAAAAAAAATCGCAAAATTATGATTGAAATAGGGGGCGAAATCACATCTGTACTGAATCTAGCGCCGTTTACTTTTCCATTTCAGATGATCCGAAGTGGAGTTATTCATGCCAGCCAGCAGCATATTTTTTTTTTCGACGTCCAACTTTGAAGGCCGACAACTTTTTGAACATCGTACAGGAAAAACAATTTTAATACTCTGTACCAAAGGTACATAGAGTATAATAAGTTTGTGCAAGAGCCATGTCCTTCTGTCTGTCCGTATGAACGCACAGATCTCAGAGATGGTAAGAGATAGAGGCTTCTTATACTTGCAGGCAGATCAAGTTTATTTTTATTTTTTGCCACGCCCCCTCCCGCCCCCGCAAATTGGAAAAAACGTCATATCTCCCACAGTTTTATAGATAGAAGGTTCGTTCCTTCTGGACACATTTAGTAATTAGGATTAATAATCGATCCGCCAAAGGAATGGTAGAGATCGGATGAACGGCTGTCGAGTTATAATGAAAACAAACAATTATGGGCAGCACCGGTCGCAACGGTGATGGGCAGCACTTCACAGACCGACTTTCTTTCTTGTTTTTATTTAAATCAATATGCTCTTAATGCTCGGCCGATCGCCTTGGTCGACTTTTATTTGGCCTCTTCGGATTAGAAAGAGCCTCACCAGTCGAAAATTTTTCGTATAAACGCTTAATGGTGTTCTTAGACGGCGCACTTTTCACATTTTTTAATTTTTTTAAAAGCACGTTGAGTTTTCACAATTGACTTGTTCTGTTGAATGTAAATTTCAACTATTTCAGAGCGCTCGCGTGGCGTGTATTGTTCCATGGTAAAAATCTGCTTGGACTGACGCTTCAAACGCGGTATGTCATTAAGCGATCTGACATCTCTGTCAAAAGTTATGGCGTTGCCAGATGGGTCCGTCGAATATGGGCAACCCTGTACAATAAAAAAAAAAACAGAACTAAAATAACTATTTCCGTTTTCAAAAAAGTTTTTTTAATTACCAAAAAAAAAAACACCCCCCCCCAACCCACCCTTTATTAAAAAAAAACAACTAAAAAAAGAAGAGGTGGATTTTAGAAAAAAATAAATTTTTTTTGGTTGGTTATTTTAAAAAAACCACAAAAATGTTATTTTGAAATTCGAAATACTTAAGAAGATACAGCTCTTTTAATGACCCAAGGTGACCCAATTTGCGCAGCAACTGCAAACTGTAAACGCACTTATCTCGAAATCAGATTTTTCGAACTGGCGGCCATGATATCTCCAGTTGCACTGAACCGATTTTGATGAAGTGATAGGTGCAATCGATGCAAAATTGTCAACATTTTTATCTGAACCTCAATACGGAATTTAAAAGTTTTTTAATATTTTGTTTACACTAAACTACAAAAAAAGGACCCAAAATCGATCATCAAAAAAAAATCACAAAATTTTTTCCGAGGCTCAGACCAGAATGACATCTATATTGATTATAACCCCGTTTTTACTTTTCATATCAGACAACCTGGAAACGAGAAATCGTGGCCGCCAGCACTATACCTTTATTTTTAAAACCCCTCACTTCGGCTGTCAGCCGAGAACTTTTTGAACAGCCCTCAATATCGAAGAAAAAATTTTTTTGTTTACTTTTATCTGTTTTTAACACAATAAAAAAAAACCGAATTGGAAAAACTGCGTTTTCAAATGAGATTTTTCTTAAAAAAGTTCCATAAACAAACTCCACTTGAAGACACTTTCCGCTTTACTTTTAAAGCGCTTTACATTTTTTAAAGATGCACTGATATCACTCATAAATCCAGATATTTATGCCTAGTGTGGCGTCCACAAATCCTCGATAGCCAAAAATTCGGCAAATAGTGCCGTGCCCCCCATAAATGCCGCCCGTGGTTATTGACCAAGTTATAAGTTAAAAGTTATAAATTCAAAAAATTTACGACCGATTCAAAAAAAAAAAATATTTACAAACTTTCAAAAAATGCTTGAATTTTTTTTGGGACACCCTAGTGTGCATAGGCCAAACTGCAGGTTCAAACGATTTGGAAAGAAATGATTCAGGAAGAACAATTTTAAATGAGGAAATCTTACGAAGCCGGTTAAAATCCAATTTGACTACTGGAGCCGCTTTCGGAGCGGCATGAAGAATGGAGGAAGGATTGCGGCGCGTGTGTATGTGTGTGTGCTTACCTTTTGGCGGAACTCATCGATGAGATCATCGCAGTTGAGGTCAGCCTCCGGTTCCCAGCTGTCGGAGTCTTTGCCATAGCCCTTCCAGCGTACCAGAAAATAGCCCGCTCCCTTGACCGTCTTCTGACCCATAATGGCCTCCACCTGCACACAGAGAGCGAGCGAGAGAGAGAGAGAAAAAGAGAGTGAAGCGAAAGGGGCGGGTGCGGGGGAGGGACTCCATTTAACGTCCAACTCACCTCAAATTCCTTTTCCTCCTCCTCGCCATCATCGGACTTGGCCAGCGATTCATCATCATCCTCCTGATCCGACTCGTTCTTATGCGCCGCCGCCTTCTTCCGGCCATTGCCCGCTGATGCGGCCGCCACCTTGCTGGATGTGGCCTTTGGCTTGGCCTGTTTACGCGGCTTTTTGGCCGGCGACGGTTCACTTGTGGAATTGGAACCTTTGCTGCCATTCAGGGGCAGGTCGTCGCTGTCATTGTCCTCGGCCGCCTCTGCTTCTGCCTCCTGCTCCCCCGAACGCTCGCCTGCCCCCACCTCCTCGTCATCATCAGACGAGGCCTTCCGTTTCTTATTCTCCAGCGAACGTTTCTGTGATGAACTGCGACTCTCCGACGAGGAGCCCCGCTCGTTCTTCTCCTCCACATCCTTGTTGCTGCTGCTGGAGTCGTGCTCACCGCCGCCGCCACCATCTTCTCCGCCATTTTTGGCGTTTTCCTCTTTCTTGCTCAGCTCCTCGGCGAGTTTCTTTTTACCCAACTTGACCATTTTGTCCAGCGTTTTGCACTTTGTGTAACGACCAACGGGAAGATGCAATTTGATTTTTTTTCTATTGTTTTCACTGGGTTGCAGCACTCGCTCTCCACTCTCTTTAATTTTTTGCCGCGAAATAACAATTATTTATATATCCATCGGCAACTCGCAGCGTTTGCAACGATACGGGGAGACTGTACACACATTCGATAACGTGCCTGCGATAGCAGCACCTTCACAGTTACTGTGACGAGTCCAATGTTATCGAGATTTGAACTGCATGTTGATTTATATGGAAAATTGGTATCAAATGCTTGCCTTGTCATTTTTTTTATATATTATTTTTAATGGCTTTTTGGTTGTTTTCTGAAATTTATTCATTTCGTTCATATTTTATTAGGTGGTGCGAGCTTGGCTATTTTCAAGCTAGATTTTGGCTAGACAAAATAGCTAGAAATACCGCATAAGCCGTGCCTTTTTAAATAACTGTGACAGTGACTTGAGCAAACTTGGCTACTTAACCGCCAGATTTGGCGGGTGTATTTTAAACCCTAAAAAAACAGTGACAAGTAGATGTGACTGTGATTTTCAGATAAACAAAGCTATTGAAAAATTATATAATGCCTTGATGTTAAGCAGCGAATCAGAATTTTTTGGATTTTTAAACTTCCCCAAGGGAAGTTCTGGGTATGTTTCCCTCAATAACTTATTTAGAATTTTCTATAACTCATTTATTTGTAAAAATTAATTATGTCTTCTTTCATATTCAGTACTTTTTAACTATTATATTCTTTGCTGGAAACATTCAGTTATACAGAGTGGGCCAAAATTCCCCATGGGGTTTAAAGATGTAATAACTTTTTTGTTTATATATGTAGTTTCTAATTTTTTCAGATTATTTATATAAATAACACTTGGAGAATAAATAATGGAGAGATTTACAACTGAACAAAGAACCAGAATAAAAGAATTTTATTATTTAAATCAGCGATCAATTATTTATTATCTTATTATGAGTTTGGCTATTTTCTTTGAATATCGTCGTTAATACGAAATGTGATTCTGCGGTTCTGGAAATCCAAAGCCATTCCACGCTTGACTTTTTAGCTGTACAGCATGGAGTGGCACTTCATCTGGAAAAATTATTGGGCTTTACTTCTTCGAAAATTAAGATGAAAGTGCTGTAACCGTAAATGGAGAGCTGTATCGGTATAGAACATTTTATACGTCCTGCTCTTGAAAACAGACCTGAGATGTGATTTCAGCAGAATGGAGCCACTGCCCACACTACCCGAGACACAATGGCACTTTTAAATCAAATTTTTGGAGGGCGAATAATTTCCAGAAATTTTGACATTCATTGGCCTGCGCGTTCGCCAGATTTGTCAGCATCCGACTATTTTTTTTTTTTTAGTTATTTGAGGCAGCGAGTGACCGAGACAATCCTTGAACTCAAGGCCAACATTGTTGCAGAAATAAAAGTGCCACAGCCACAAATTTTCAAAGATGTTATGGAAAATGCTCGAAAACAAGCCAATCATTGCGAAGCTAAAAACGGGGGTTATTTAATCATTCTTTCTACTCGCTTCCTCCATTTTTACAAGAATATTTTTTCGACTTTCTGAGTCACAGTTAAAATAATTAACTATTCATCCCTGGTATTGCTATACCATTGATAAGATAGTTTATCGACCTATCGATACTCAAACAGCACGTGTAGGCAATATTTTGAGCAGTTTCCCAAATTTCTGTCTTAGTTTTTACTTAAAGTGTCCCTTTCAGCCATGGTTAGCACAGATCACAAACGATCTGCCTCAAAAGTGATCGACAAGGGTGAAGATGAACCGCTAGCCAAGAGAAGAAAACCCTTGCCAAAGGCTGGTCCCAATGCCAAACGTTTTGAGGGCAAACCAGCAGGAGGAGCCAACAAACGTTTTGACCGCAAGCCAGGAGGAGCAGGAGGCAAGCGCTTTGAGGGCAAACCAGGAGCTGGCAAACGTTTTGAGGGCAAACCAGGAGGAGGCAAACGTTTTGAAGGCAAGCCACGACCAGGAGGAGTCGCCGGCAATAAGTTTGCGGGCAAAACACCGCCACAGCAGCAGGGCCCAGCCGCAGGGGAGAAACAGGATTGGGCCAAATTCAAGCAGGAGAAGAAAGATCTGAAGCTTAAGCGTAAAAGTTCCCGTGACACCTACGAAATCACCAAGGAGGCCAAGCAAATCTACGAGAAACTGAAGTGGTGAGTGAAAACCTGACACAATAAACGGCTATCCACTCACCTCCCTTCTCTCTCTCCCTTAGCCGCCGCACCGAGCACAAGGATCAGCTGGTGGCACAAATCTACAAACTCCTCAATGTGGGCGACACCCTGGCCAAAGTGGTCAAGGCCCATGACACGGCCCGTGTGCTGCAGTGCATGCTGAAGTTCGCCACTCCGCAGCTCCGTTCGGAGATCTCGGAGAAACTGATGCCCCATGCCGTAGAGATGTGTCAGTCCAAGTACGCGCAGTTCTGTGTGCAGCGCATGCTCAAGTATGGCGCTCCCGCCACCAAATCTCAACTGGTGGACAGCCTCATGGGTCACATCGTGCGTCTGGCTGGCCATAACATAGCCAGCGGGCTGCTGGACTCCATGTATCTGGGCGGCACGCCACAGCAGAAGGCCTACATGCGTCAGGAGTTCTATGGCGATTTGTACCGCAAGGCCAAGGACTCGAAAGTCAAGTGCCTGGAGGACACCTACAAGGAGGCCAGCAATATGAAGGCTTCCATTTTGGGTTCGGTTAAGGCCAATTTGGATCATGTGGCCAATAAGAATTTGGTGGATAGCTCCTTGGTGCATGCCGTGCTGCTGGAATACGTGCGTGCCATCTGCTCGGATGAGGAGCAACAGAATGCGGAGAAGCTGGACGAGATTGTCACCTCTCTGGCGGCACTGGTGCCACATATGCTGTCCACCAAGGAGGGCAGCGAAGCGGCCACCATTTGTTTCTACAAATCTACGCCCAAAAATCGACGAGTAAGTTTTGTAATTGTTAAAATTCCTCCTAATGTTAAGGTAAACAGATAGGTTATTCACGATCCCAGTTTTTGACATGTAAAAAACTTTAAATTTCCCAAACTCAACAACTCCACAGCAAAACTGAATACCCTAAGAGTTACTTAAGTTACTAGCATTCGTCACAATAGCACAATATCTGAGAGGGCCCCGGTTTTTTGGTGAAAACCTAAATAGACTACCCAAGGATTTCGTTCGAGCCCCTGTTTTGGCTTAATATTTATAATATTCTGAAGTTAAGTAATTGTTATTATCAAATCCATTAGCTGATAAACTACTTAGTTTAAGTTAATAACCATTAAATCTTCCAGCAGCTGTTCATCTATACTAAGTAGCACTTAGATCAGAAAGAACCAACTTCAGTGTTGAAAATGCTAGTTCAACTGATACCTAAGTTGTTGCAACAGCTAGTACACTCCTCGTCACTTGAATAGGACACCCCCTAAGTGTGTTTTCGATCGCCCACTGCTCCCAAACCAATGATGGTAGAGACTTAATTTTTTTTTTAAGTTAAAGATAATTTAATTGCATTGTCTTAACCAGCTGGAATTCTTCATGGTACAGCCTTAACTATTAACAAAAAAATTTTAAACATAATCCGTCCAATTTAGGGGCTCAAATATTGCGTCACTTGAATAGGACACTTAAACAAAAAAGCATTTCAGAGATCTCAGATTATTTTTAACATAAATATAACTTAAATATAGGGCATCGATGTAATTTAGAAGAAAAAAAAATATGTTTAATAATGCGTCGAGCCACCTTGCCGTTCCAAAACTTCAGTCATCCGGTTTGGAAGGGATTGATACAAGCTGGCCAAGTAATTTAATGAAATCGAGTCCCAAGCTAATTCAACTGCTTTTATAAGTTCGGGAACACTCGAATATTGCTTTCCTGAGCCATAGATTTCACGTGTCAGCCATCCCCAAACATTTTCTATTATATTTAAATCGGGTGAGTAGGGCGGCCAGCTTAAAAGTTCCACATTTTGGCTCTGTATATAAGATTTAACAACCCGAGCAGTATGTATCGGCGCGTTATCATGTTGATATATCCATGGCAGAGGCCCAAAAAGGTTGTGAAAATATGGAAACGCCTCTTTTAATATTTCCTTGTAGCACACCGCATTCATCGTTGTTGACAAAAATTTTAGTTTGCAGGTGCCATAGAAGGAAATGGCCCCCCACACCATAACACCTCCAGCTCGGCTATGCAGACGGTCCAAATGATGGGGTTCCTTGCGCAGATCATGGAAATAATAACTATAGCCATCTGGGCCTTCTAAATTAAACTTTTTTCATCTGAGAAGACCACGCTATGCCACTGCGAGGTCCAGGTCACATGCTCGCGACAAAAATTGAGGCGTTGCGCTTTTCTTGCCGGGTTAAGGGGAGGCTTCTTCTTTATTTTTAACCTCTTTAGGTGTTCAGCCTTAGAAATGACGCGATGAACAGTGGATAGGCTAGCATTTACATCGCATTTTTCACGAATCTTCGCCACGGAGTCGTGAGAATTTGAAGCTTTTCTTAGTATGAGGCGTCTTTCCGATTCGGTAAGCACACTGTGCGTGCGGCCTTTCATGTTTTTTCCATATTCTGACTCATTTTGTAAAAATCCCGATATAACATGTCGGCTCCTGTTGATTTTTTTGCAATTTTTGCAATTGATAGGCCAGAGTCCTTGTATGCCTTTATTTTTCCTTTTTCCTCCTCAGATAAGGCTTTTCCGCGACCCATTTTAATTTTATTTTAAAGACAATCGTCGAAAATCACAAAAAAAGTTAAATCAGCGAATCAGCATGAGCACGCGCGAAAGTAAACGATCAGACTAAACGCATGTTCTATTCAAGTGACACAAAAATATTGACTCAATTTCAAGCGAATTCTAGCATAAAGCAAGAAATTAATATAACGGCTGTTTTCCAGAACTTGCAGCTTGTTGCTGAGAGTGATAAATAGTTGCACAAAGAGAACGTGCAAAAATTCCGTTATTTTATCATTTCGCTTTTGAGCTATAAGCAATTGAAAAAGAGTGTACAGGGTGTCCTATTCAAGTGACAAGGAGTGTATAGTTAAGTCAATATTTTTTAGCTCTTCGTTTTAATAGCCTTTCAAGAATCATAAAACATTTGGCCATAGCTTTTATATTTGATATTTGAATATTGCTTTCATAAACTTCTCATCTTCGCAATCAGACGTTAGGTCATTTAATAGTTCTTTTGCTCTTACCTTATTCCTCCATTATCGACGGTAATAGTATAGAGAATAGAGAAACGTCATAGGACTGGAGAACTTTTTGAATGATTGTAATAAATAAACTGGTCGAGATATCGCGAACTTGATCCGAGGAACGTTGGGCAAATACAATAATCCATTGATCGACTGCCGGGGACAAGGATATGACAACGCAACATGAAACATGAGTGGTCAGTACCAAGGGGCACAACGCATCAATTGTGAAGAAAATCCATACGCTTTCTATTCACCGTGCGGAGCTCACAACCTGAACCTTTGTGGTGTCGATTCCGCTGAATGTTGTCCAAAAGCCATAACATTTTTCGGAGTCATTCATTTGCTATTCTCAATTTATGTTAATAACCTGCCATTTGTCTTGTCTTATTGTGAAATTTAAATGATCTGAACAAAAAATTTATGCAATCGAACGTACCTGACATCCTGACTAACCCATATCTCGATATGGGATAATAAGATAATAATTGTAATAGCAGCTTTAGTTTTATGTGCGTAAGCCCATGTGATGTTCTCGAATATGTCCTTAAAATTAAGTCGAACGCAGTTGGTCTAGATGATATGCACCCAAAGTTCTTCAATCTTATCTTGCCAAAAATCATAAAACATGTGACTCATATCTGCAACACCGCGTTTACCACGTCGACTTTCCCTGAAAATTGGAAAAGAGCCAAAATAATACCTGTTCCAAAGGCTAATAATGATTACAGGCCAATATCCATTCTGCCCTTCTTATCTAAAGTTTTTGAGCATTTAATGTCTCAACAGATAAACAAGTTTTTGAACCTAAACCCAGTGTTAAGCAACATCCAATCTGGCTTCCGGAAGCACAGAAGCTGCATCACAGCAATTTTAAATGTGACTGAAGACATACGAAGGCAACTCGATAATAGCTATGTGACATTTCTCACATTACTGGATTTTAGTAAGGCTTTCGACATAATACAACACGACATTTTATGCACAAAGTTAAGCAAGTTCTTTAATTTTACTGACACTGCCATCAAATTAGTCTCGTCGTACCTTTGTGGAAGAATACAGCCAGTTTTCACCCACGAAGAAATGTCTTCATTTTTGCCTGTCAAATGTGGCGTTCCTCAGGGCTCAATTCTTGGTCCTCTTCTGTTTTCGATGTATATAAACGATCTTCCTGTCTCATTGTCAAACTGTAATGTGCATATGTATGCTGATGATGTCCAATTGTATGCTAGTTGTCCGTTGGGAAGTATAAATGAGTGTGTTAATTTATGTAACAGTGAACTGTCCAATGTCAGTAAATGGGCTCTGTGTAATGGACTTTCTCTTAATCCGGCTAAATGTAAGTGTATCGTCATTTATAAAAAACCGCTGAGCACTGAATCACTTCCAAATTTAAACCTTAATGGTCAATCTTGGCATCACAATTAATAAGACCCTCTCCTGGACTGACCATGTAATTAAAGCCACCGGAAAAACATATGGGCTAATTAGGCAGCTTTCACTGACTCAGCCGTTTTTACCAACTGAAATTAGACTCTCATTAGCTAAAACGTACCTGTCACCTTCGCTATGTTATGGCATAGAAATATTTGGAAATTGCGATCTTGCCTCTCAGCGCAAACTTACAATAACATTTAATAATATCGCCAGATTTGTATACAATGTTCGAAGAAGAGAGCATATATCTAGCTTAGCCAAACAAATTTATCAGTTAAATTTTAAATCATGGACAGATTTTAGAAATCTACTACTTCTGCACAAAATTATTATCACAAAGGAACCAAGCTATTTATTTGACAAATTGTGTTTCAGCTTATCGACTAGAACTAAAAATATTAATAACATCCGCCATAAACTATCTTGCTCAGAACGTCACTTTTTCGTACACACTGTTCGTCTGTGGAACCAATTCCCGCCCCCAATTAAAGGTAGTTAGCAGCGCAGCGCAATTTAGGGACAAGCTCAGGCAGTTTTTAATGTTAAACAACTAATTTAACAATATAAAAAAAAATAATAATAATAATAATAATATCATTCAAAATAATAATAATTCAATCATTCTAATATTCAGACACAATGTAAGTTTAGACTTAAGTAGGTTAATACTTTTGTAATTTGACGTTTTCTGTAGTGACTAGTGCATTAATATATAAGGTTACCCTTGTCGCACTAGGAAATAAGGATAATAATAATAAATAAATAAATGCAGGTGGCGTCCAAATTTACATATGTTAGTGCTCCGTTAAGTAACATAAGTGAATGTGTCCATCTTTGTAATAATGAGCTGGAATTAGTTTGTTAAATCTTAGTGCCTAGTTATTTATAAAAAAAAGTATCACTCGAATAGTCTGCAAAAGCTGAAGATTGGCGAATTCTTTATCGAATATATTGAATTTCAAACTGAGTTTCACTTTTTCCCTTAAGCTATTCGCCTATATGGAACCAACTACCTAACGATCTCAAAATAATTAGAAGCACGCCAGTTTTTAAAAATCTATTGAAATTTACCTACAGCGATTATCTTAGTTTAAGGGGGGATTCTTCTTGTCGAGGCTGCTGTGGGAACGCAGAGTTATTTGAAAACGCAAGTTTCAATTCTGTTTAGAATCCCCTCTTAAGTTTACTTTCTTTTGTCTATTATATAAAATTTATATCTAAATCTCCTTCTTTCAGGCCATTATCAAGAACATCAAGGAGCATTTACTGAAGATAGCGAATCATGAGCATGGACATGTCTTTTTGATTTCACTGCTAAACTCCCTGGATGACACCAAGGCAGCCAAAAAGGCCATCTATGATCATCTGCATGGAGAGTTGAAGAGCTTGGTGGCCAATCAATATGGTCGTCGTGTGATCCAATGGCTGGTGGCTCCCGGGGACACCACCTGCTTCCATCCCGGTTTCATTAAGAGCATTGATGAGGGTCTGGCCTATGGTAAAAAGGAGAAAGTGGCACGTCGTCAGGAAATTTTTGATCAAATTGAAGCACCCATTGCAGAGACGTTGGCAGCGGAAGCCAACTTTTGGCTATCCAACAGTCAGATAGGTCTGGTCACCTCGGACATACTCCGGCACAGTAAGTAGAAGTTGGAGTCGAAGCAAAAGGGATCAAGTGTTTTATTCATCTCCCCACCCCAGTCAGAGGCGAAAGCTACCAAAAGGCGGTGGAGGCTTTAGTTCAAGTTATAACCCAACCCCAGTGGAGCGTCACCCAGTCCACTGACTTACCAGAAAAGCAAAAGAAACAGCATCAAGATGTGGAGGCCATCATAGCTGAGGCCACCAAACAACGCAAGAAATTGCTCAAACCCGAAAGCAGTGATGAGGAGGGGGAGGAGGATGATGAGAAGAAGCCCGAGCCAGAGCCGGAGCCTCTGCCAACTGTGCCTGGCATCGATGATGCGGCCATGCATCATATTCTCAAGAAAGTTTTGAAAAATGACAGCAAAAGAGATGCCCCTTACTTTGCCGAGCAGCTAATTAAACACTTGTCCCCGGATGTGGTAAGTTCAACTGGGCTGCCAACAACTCTTCATTTATTTGTGTTTCTACTTACAGCTTAAAATCTGGCTGGGCGTCAATCGTGGCTGCTTTGTGCTACTCAAATTGGTTGAGGATAATCCCACGCTATTGGACACCCTGAGCAAGATGGTCAAAGAGGTCAAATCAGGATCAAGCCCCCTGCTGAAGAGTCAGAAAACACCGGGAGCAAAATTGTTGGCCTCAAAACTGAATTTGGACAAATGAATTGGATGTTTTTCTTAGACTTAACAAATTACTTTTATATTTAAGGGACGCCTTCCTTATGCTATTAAATAACCAAACCGAACTGTAGAGATTTGGAATTGTTCTAAAAGTTTATCCCTAAGAATCTTACACTCAGGTGGTTCTCGGTTGGATTTGACCTGCTTTGGTGCACTAGAAAAGTCTTAATAGGAGCGATGCCATTGAACACAGGAATACGAAAAAGGAAAAATCTCTTCTTTTGTTTTCCATTAGGCACTGAATTGCTAAGATTTAAGTAGTGAAAGGTGCGGAATTAAATAAATTAATCAGACGCAAGGTCAAAAATGATTTTATCAGTGGTGCCCTGCAACTCTCTAGAGATTTTAAAATAAATTATTGAATTTTACAAAAAAATACTTGGATGACTTTTCGGTTTCGCTTAACTTAAGCCATCTGATGTAACAAACAATTGTAGTTCTATATGGAAGACAACATCTAGAGCAGCGGTGGGCACCAAAATCAAACAGAAGGGCAGCGTTAATTGCCCAGCGATTTTTTAAGACGAATTTTGTTGGCTTGTAGAGTATTTCATTGCGCATTGCTTTTAAGGCAGAAAAAAGGGCAGGGTTGCGAGGGATAGGCGGGCTGAAAGTTGCCCATCGTTGATCTAGAGATATTGGTTTTGCAAAGTATGGCCGATTTGTATTTAAATCAGGGACCGTAATCATTATAAGTTATACAGATAATTGCACCTACACTTAACTGCACATTCAAGATAGTTTTTCCAAATTCTCTGTCAGTTTAATTTAAAACTGTTTTTGTTCTAAATTTATTAATTTTATAGCATTGCACAAAACTGCATTTTTAAGATGATTGCATCGATTTTTGGGGAAAATAATTTTTTTTTGAGAAAAAATTAGTATTTGTCAGGTATGTTAATCTCGGCAAAGCCAAAGAATTTTGCCTTAAGTTCAACACCAACTTTGAACCTGATGGTAACTGACTGTGCACTGGCGTAAGCGCCACAATATAAGGTTTGGAAAAATGTACGGAGAATCTGCTGAGAGCGATGCTAAAGGAGCAAATGATTATGCTCTTAGCATATTGCCCAGACTGCTTAAAGATTACGACGGGGTAATGCGGATGAAACTGGGCTATATTATAAATAAATAATGTCTATATCAAAATTGGACATTTGATCTACCACTTGAACAGCCAAAGGGGCAAAAAAATCAAAAAACTAGATTGACTTTGCTCTTTATTTGCAACTTTTCTGTCTCCGTTGTTTTACAAACGCAAGCCTCCCCATCACATATTATGCTAACCAAAAAGCATGGATGACCGGAGACATATGGGAAATAATCATTGTAAAACTGGACCAAGAAATGATTAATGCAAATCGAAAGATTGTATTGTTCGTTGATAACGCTGCTTGTCATAAAAATTTGCAATCTATCAAGAACGTTAAAATGGAATTTATGCCCCCAACACCACAGCTGTGCTACAGCCTTTAGATCAAGGAATTATTCACTCGTTCAAAGTGGAATACAGACGAATTTTGGTTAAAAAACAATTGGGTGCTTTGGAATGCTGTGAAACTACAGTCGAGTTTGTAAAATAACTTTCGCCATTGTACGCGCTCTTCTATGTAGACAATGCATGAGTGTCGGTTAAACCAAAAATGGGGTGTTTTTAAAAAAAAAACATCTGGCTTTTAGCTGTTGCCTGGTCACACTAAAGTCTCAGAGGCCGCTCTGAGAATTGTGAAACAATTCTCGCTGCGAGAAAATTCTTAGCATCTGCGAACTGGGTTTAACAGATTTAACTGACACCGGAGTCACTGAGAAAGCATCTTTTTGTAAAATAAAAATAAACTATTTCTCGGTTGTGGCTATTTGGTTGGGCAGCAAATAAATTTTTTTGCCAAAAATGATATGGGAAATTTTTGGTTTATATTTTATTTTCGTCTTATCTCATTAACATCTATCAAAAACCGGTGTCAGATCAAAGGGCACAACTTAATTCCACATTGCCAATCAATTTTGCTTCTTTAAAACTTATTTTTTCAACTCGAAATTGGGTTTTATAGGTTCGTCTTGGTTCCCTTTCTAAGAATTTATATCATTTTTGCCACAACTCCTTTTTAAATGGTCTCAATTGGACTTTGAGCAATATTTTTGATCAAAAATAATCATTATGTTTTGAGTTTGGCTTTTTTTACTCAAACAATAATCAATAAGGTCCGAGTTGCTTAGTAATACTCAAAATATAATCGTTACCACTGAGGAAAAAAATTATAATTTGATTCCCAGCGTTCTGCTAATTTTAGAGATCCCGCCTCTGCAATGGTTCCGTCGGAATAACACTATCCGGCTTAACTTGGCCTAAGTGTTGAAGAGACTAGTTGTTCCCGAAAAAGTAACGTCGATTTTCGATCAAGTTCAAAATTATTGAAACAATCTTTGGTACGAAAAAGTTGGGATTTACACGATGAAACAAACTTAATTAAGTTTTCTACTAAGGCGGGAAATTTAAGGGAAAATGAATAAAACTTGTACTGAGAAAACTTTATGAAGACTGCTTCATCGTGTAAATCCCGACTAAGTGTTTCTGTTCTGAACCGGTTTGCATTCCCGCTTTCTTTGTAGAGAATGCCGAAATTGGAATACAGATTCTTTTGTCTTAATATGTGAAATTTTTATGTGAAGGGTTCAAATTAACTGACTCAATCTACTCTACGTTTTAAAGAAGAGTTGTATGCTGCCTTGGAACAACGTTTTGTCATGAGCTAGAGCGGGAGAGATACAGACGCCCAGAAGTCATTCAATTAGGATAATTGAAATGAGCAGAAGAAATAAAGGATCTTAGGAAAGTAAAGTAAGGAGTTAATTAAAGACTTAACGTTTATATTAAAATCGATAAAATTTTTGGTAGCACCCGCGGTGGCTTTAAATTCCTTACTTCTACTAGCTGACCTTTCCCCACATCGGTTCGTAAAGCACCTTTCTATACGTATGAACAAGAGAAGCCTCATACAGTTTCCATTTTCAGGTTCCTTTTAATATTTTCCATAAATTTAAATGAAAGCAAAATGTACAGATGATCCGTAGGAATGGACAAAAAGGATGCAAGGCTGAGTGTTTGTTTTCTTTAGATCTAGGATTTACGTAGTATAATATGCAGACCGGAGTCGGTGTCCACAATGGATGACATTTGGCCCACGCTCAGGGCAAAGGAAGCCTTCTCGAAGGCCGCCTGCATCTGACCTGCAAAACGCAAAACGGGGGTCAGAAATTAAATCACAAATTGCCGAGTGCGAGTTCCTGTCCTTACCTCTGCCAAATTTGCCCAAATCGCCGCCACGCTTGGCCGAACTGCAATCGGAGTAGGAGCGAGCCAGCTCATCGAATGTGGCCTCCTGATTGACAATTTTATTGCGATAGACCTCCAGCAACATTTGCGCCTCCTCCTTGGTGCGTGTGATATTCTCCTCACGCCATGAGCTGGGCCGACGGCTGCCCTTGTGTTTGACCAGCAGATGCAGGCACTGCACCTCATCGGCATTGTCGCCGCCAGCAGAACCGGCGGTTCCTCCACCGCCGCCAGTTTTTTTAGCCGGCTCGGTGGGTTGATCCCATTGTGATTCCTTGGTGTGCAAATTCAAGTAATAGCTAAGACCTACCGGTGGGGTAGAGGGGAAGGGGGAGGGAGGGATGAAATGGCCGCAGCTGCATTTCTTTGCCGGTGGCAACAATTTGTACGGTTTTGCTTACCTGTGGAACGACTGGTGCGCTTCTCCCAGCCTTCGGGCAATTGTTCAGAGTCCGGCATTTTGATTTACTTGTTTTAATTCCGCTTGAGATTAGTGCAACCACATTTGATTATTCTGAGATTGGTAAGACCAGTTTGTGCGCTGCTAAAAATATACAAAATCCCGCTGCAAGCGTCAAACGGTATGACCAGAGGCGCGCCAATTTGAGTTAACTGTGACTTGTCACAGAGAAGCACTGCTACTTACTGTTACAGTAAGTCACGATTAATCCCTAATTTAACCCTCTAGTGCCCAAGACCATATCTGTGCGGTCTGAATTTATTGAAATCCATTTTATTTTTTAACTACAAGAAGTGACCATCCGATTTTCGCCGTTCCGACATATGTGCAGTGTGCAGCTAAAAGATATGTATCTCTGTGCATAATTTCAGCTCGGATAGCTTCAAAACTGAGGGACTAGCTAGCGTAGAAACAGACTGACGGACGGACGGACAAAGCTCAATCAACTCAGCTCGTCGTGTTGATCAAGAATATATAAACTTTTTGTGGTCGGAGATGCTTCCCTACTTTTGCACAAACTTATTATACTCTGTGTACCTCTGGTACAGAGTATAAAAATCGAGAAAAGATTTTTGAATATGATAACTTGAAAAATAATCTAATGTCATTTCAAATCCTTCTAAAAAAGTTTTATTCAAAAAGCTTTGCCCAATTCGCGGAAGTTTGCCATTTTGTAACTCACGTCAAAAACCACTTCCGAGCACAAATTTTTTGCTTATATCTTTAAAAATGACATCGGTGCTGTTCCGAATTCCGAATCGGTTTTCGTGTAAGCGTTTGCATTTAGTGTTTAAACTTAAAACTGTTATATGGAAGGTGACAAGCATTTCAACGGTTACTAGATTAGGATTGACGAAAATCGGAATTGTTTATGCAGCTGAAACCAATGGCTCAATGCCAAGAAAAGACCTAATCTAGTAGCCACTGACGTTTTGCTGACTTCTTTCCATAAAATTGTGAACTTTACATTAGAAAAAGCAACGTTTACACGAAAACCGACTTGGAACAGGGCCGATTATGCTTTTTAAACCCTTGTTTACTTTTGGCCCTCCCTGTATTTATTTTCGCTTACAGTGTGGCTGTTATTCAATTTTAAAAGTAACGGAAGAACGATTCACAAATCACATCAAAACGCTATTTACACTCTAGTGCGTATTCTGACCCTTTCGCCGTACGGTCACACTGCACCACAAAATCCAGTTGGAAGTGAAGTTGTGTATGAGAGACATTTCATTGGCCGCAAAACGCTTAAAGAAATTCCACATAATTCCATTGATTCAACGATTTGTTTATTTATTTATTTTTTTTAATGTGATACGCCTCCACCCCCCTTAACTAACTTTTATAATTGCAGGCCAAAAAGTTTACGAGAGCGTCTATGTATGTGCGTGCGTGCGTGCATGTGTGTTCAAGTGTTTGAGTGTGTGTTTGTGTGTAAACAGAAGTGACGTTTACAGAGGGCCCTAAAAAAAGTTTAGTTTTGTCAAAATTTGAGAGTTAAACATCAAAAAAATAACAAATTGCATTCAAGAGAGGATTAATGCTGCTGCCTCTGCTAAGTTAGCAGTAGAGCAAAAACAGCGGCCGCCAGCGATCCAAACAACAACAGCCACAAGCAGAAGCTCAGCTTAACCGCAGGTGAGTTGTAAAATAAAGCCAAAAAAAAAACCCAGTCAGAAACTTTCTTTTGGCTTGTCTGTGTGTGTGTGCGAGTGTGTGCCAATCCATTTCTCCAATAGGCAAAAAAGTGGTACATATTTCATTTCATTTTTTGTCTGTGCTCGCGCATTAATAAAATTAATTACGCTGGCTTGCGTTCAGCTTCATCATCATCATCATCATTATTCATCGCTCATTTGTCTTTATACGCAGCTTCTCTTTGCCGCTTCTAGCAGCCCAGCCCTGCCCTGCCCTTTTGTTTGTACCACCTAGTCCTGTCAGCTGCTTTGTTGTTGTTGTAACCTTGTCTTTGCCAATCTGTCAAACAGTACCACCCACCACCGCCACCCACCTAACTGTGCCTCTCTGTAACTGGCTCCCTCTCGTGCTCTCACTTGTGTGTGTTGTGCGCTTGCGCGTTGCCACCTTTGACGACACCTTGCAGTCAGTGTTGCCACCAAGCTGCCGTTGTTGTTGTTATTCTTGTATACAAAGTTGTTGCTGCCCACATCCATTTGGATGTGTGTGTGTGTTTGTTTGTGTTGCGTGTTGCCTTTTATTCAAATTTGGTGAACTTTTTATTGTTGTTTTCATATTTAAATCAAAAGCTCATGGAGCAGAAAGTCATAATGTTAATTATATGTAAAATTAAAAAGGAATGAGGGGTGTCGTGGGGATAGGGACGAAATGTCATCATCAGGTGGCGAGAGGGAGATGGTTAGATTCTGAGAGAAAAAATCCTCATTACTGTTTACCTTTACAAACAGCCAGGGATGCACACTTTATATCGAAAAACAAAGAAGGAAAGTCAAAAATTGAAATAGAATGGTAGAAGATGGATAATGTTATAAAAAGGAAGAGAAACAGGAAAGTAAGAATGTAAGAATAGGCAGAAATAAGGGAATGTAAAATCTATAGAACTAAATTGTGGAGAGGATAGAGAAGAATTGGAACACCTACAGCCGTGCTCCTATATTCACTCTCGCAAAGCATTTTGCAAAAGTGATAAATTAGAAAAATCGGAATAAGTGGCTGAAAACACTCAGTGTGAAGGAATCATAAAAGACACCAAATTGGGAAACTGAGGGCTGAGAAGAAAAGAAACGAAGAAAAAAGAGCAGAAAATATATAGAACCGAATACAAAAATTCTCTAAGCAGCGCTGCTCTGACACACATAGTATAAGCTGTACAAGCGCCGCTGCGTTGCTTGCTTTCCTACGCCGCGACGCAGTCGTTGCTATTGAAATTGAGAGCAATTTTTGCGCTGCTCTCACACACACCAATGCAAAAATGTAAATGTATTTTTTGCATGCCTCTGCTCTAAACCTAAACCGAACCACAACCCGAACTCTAGTAAGTTTGAAAATGTTATACTAAACCGAACTCTTTAATGCTAAATTGGGACTCAATATATGCACATAATCGCTTAAATTGATCATTCTAGATGTGTTTTAGAAATCCAATCCAAATTTGGCTTATGGCGATTTCGAGAAGGAATTAAAGCATAATGCAAGCTAGAAAAGGGGATTCAATTCAAACACCAGTCACTTTTGGAACCCTTTGAAGGAGATCTATGAATGGTAACAATAAGAAATTAGGTCCAATCGACGATTTACATGGCCTTATAAACTGGAAGAGTTCTTCTGAACCAAAATATGTTTTAATTTCGACCGAAAGTAGAGGCAAAAATCGGTCAACTATCTAACAATCTTTGAACCTAGACTCAAACCAAAATTTAAGGTTCGACAAGCACAGAAACCGCTGCGAACCAAATCTTACACTTTATAGCGGATTCAAACACCCCGAACCGACTGATCATTAACATTTTAGAAGCTTAAAAATTTCATTTAAAACCAAAGAAGTTGTAAGAAAATGAAGGGAAGTTACTGATGTTAAGAAGAAAACACGTCTTTATGTAAAAAACGTTGAGTTCAAATTTTGAATGATGTTCTGAAATTTTGAGAAAATTTTTATAATTTGGAGTACACTTAGCGCTTTGTTAAAAAGTACCTGACAGAATCTTTCAATATCAAAAAATTCCCTGATATATCGATGTCATTTCCGGCATCCCTAGCAACAAATTGGTTCCGCACCCACAATACTCTGAATATTAAGTAACCTGTGACAATTTTCTGTTTCCGAATCTGACAAAATGTCTCAGTTAAAGGAGATTTCAGTCGAATGTGAATTGAATGACTATTCTCGGAACCTTGTCCCAATCTAATTGTTTGAAATCCAATCGAAGTTGAGGAAACGTTAGCAGAGAATTGTACAAAGCACACTTCATCAAATGTCTACTGTACTTGCTTTCAAAAATAAATATTTATGTATTTCCAATTGCCAAAAATGAACTAAAACAAAACAAAAAAAAACTTTATATAAAAAACATTTGAAACCTCGTTTTATATTTCATACAAACAACAAAAAAAAAGGCAACAAACAATGGAAAAATTGGATACAGTAAAAATGAGAAGCAGACACATGCAGTGGCTGGGCTAGATGGATGTAACACTGCAGCAGTTCCGACCAACAAAAAATGTGGCCAACAGCATTGCAATTGGGTGTTGAATGATTGCAAAACAATAACAACAAAAGCAAAAGCGGCGGCAACAACAATCGAATAGCGAGCGAAGAAAGATACAAAAACACAAAAAAAAAAAAAATACTGAAATATAAACTGCAAATTCATGGCTTTGAAACTGTCTGAAAACAACAACAAAAAATGCCAACACGTAGCCAGCCAGCAGATGGAGATGGATAGAAATTGGCACACCGTACAAAACACAACAATACTTGTACATAATCGTCGTGTATGTAAGCAGACACATACATACATATGTATGACGGAGTTTGATGAATCTCAAACAACTCCAACACAGACGTTTTACATAACGGAGGAAGCAATTATGTAGCTTCATTTTCATCATTTAACGCTTTAACAATTGCCCCAAGTGCAAATCATTTTTGACACATTTTCGCGGTTTTTAGCGAAGGTCGAATAAAACAACGAAAATATCATAAAATAATGCAAATAAATAGTACAAAAAGATATGCATACACACATGTGACTGGCAACAAAACACTTGAGCAGATAATTGAAAAACCAGCTAAACAAAAACTACTAGTACTTACCCCACCTCCATCAAAACTGGCACAGACTTCACTTGACAAAAGAAGCTATGTATGTTACATTCGATCAGCGAGTTGCTCGTTGTTTCCTCCTCTCACAAAAATCATAATTTATCTGCTAATCTTTCCCTTGGTTAGGTTTGATTTGTGACTGCCGTTTTGACCATTTGAAATTTGTTTACTGTTTCTGTAGTTGTGGTTCAGTGATTTACAATAGCAAATTCTAAATCACACAATCAAAGATTTGCCTATATATTGGTGTATTTCGTTAGTTATGGAAGTTCGCTTTAGCAATCAAACTTTTTGAGAATAGTGCAACATGTGAACAAGAGAAAAAGTAACTTTAGTTACCACTGGCTTGGTACAAAGACTCACAATCGAACTTTCAACTTCTGAACCCATAAACAAGGCCACATTTCATAGTTTTACTTTGTATTACTTAAAGGAGCATATTATATTGAATTCTTTTGGAAGATCGTTATTGTAAAATTGAGCGTCGAGCTCATTACTCTACCATCTGATAACCAATTCAGTACTCAATACTAAGAACTCGATTATAGCTACTCGATACTCAGTACTCGATACTTAGTTCTTCATACTAAGTACTCTATACTTAGTAGTCGATGCTCATTACTCGCTACCAAATACTCTATACTACGTAGTACTAGATACCAATAGTTGTAAACAGAACCAGGTCTGCAAACCCAACCAATTTTTTCGGAATTCCGGTTTGCGGGTTCGAACCAAAATTTAGCAATGGTTAAGGTTCGGAAATTTGAGGTTCAAGGTTTTTGGACGAAGGTTTTTGTTCGAGCCTTGGTTCAGCCCATGCTTTGCAAATTAATTATAGTTTTTACCAAATTTAAGTTTGTGAAAAAGTATGTAACAGCCATCTCCGACCCTAAAAAGTATATACAGTGAATCAATCAAGTATTGGCACAAAGCTGTTTTAGAACTTTGAATGTTAATAACTTTTTTTCCACTTAACTGAAACAAATTATTGAGATGTCATTCTCTTCGTGGAACATTTTATTATAATTTAACCAAAAATGCATCTCACTCGCTTGCTTGTCTAACGGTAATTCTTGGTTTGATTTGCTTTATTTCGTTACTCTGGCACATTTCATTGTACAGTTGTGCAGTTTCAGTTTTCAGTGATCGTGTTTTCGTGGTGAAATAAGCAAAATGGGTCGTGGGACAGAAATTTCGGTTGATGTCCGTAAAGTTATCATTAATCTGTACGTCCAGCAGAAAATTTATCGGGAAATTGGAGACATTGTACAAAGATCCTATTCAAGTGTACGAAATATTATAAATCATCACACAAACACTGGAAAATTAGAGCATGAGAGCAGATCTGGACGACCCAAAAAATTAACACTGCACCAGGAGCGGATTGTGGTAGCCGCAGTGGCGAAAAACCCAAAAATTTCTGCAGTGAAACTATGCCACGAAATGCAAGAACGATTTAAAGAAAACTTTAGTCCTCAAACCATTCGTAATACTTTGTACAAGGCTGGTTATCATGGCCGTGTGGCTCGCCGAAAACCATTTATTACGGCTGTGAACAAGAAAAAGAGGCTGGAGTTCGCAAAAATGCATCTTAACAAGCCGGAATCGTTTTGGAACAGCGTCATATTCAGTGATGAATCAAAATACAACCTATTTGGATCAGACGGAGCACAAAAAGTTTAGCGTAAACCAAATAAAGAGCTACAAGAAAATAAAATTTTAAAAACAGTGAAACACGGCGGCGGCAATGTGTGGGGGTGTATAGCAGCTTCTGGAGTGGGAAATTTTGTCTTCATAGATGAGAAAATGGACAAGTTCTTGCACAAGCAAATTCTGGAGGAAAATTTGAATCCCAGTGTGGAAAAGTTGGGGTTAAATGGGAAGCCTTTCATGTTTCAACAAGACAACGACCCTAAACATTCGTCATATCTTGTGCAAGAATATCTCATCTACCATTGTAAACAGCCTAAAACACCTCCGCAGTCACCAGACATGAACGTAATAGAGCATGTTTGGTATATACTGAACAAAATATCCTGTTCCTGCTCATTATACCCTGTTCCCATTGAAAATGGGAAAAGGGGTATCATGAAGTTGTGCAAAAGTATGTAACAGGTAGAAGGAAGCATTTGCGACCCCATAAAGTATATATATTCTTGATCAGCATCAACAGCCGAGTCGATATAGCCATGTCCGTCTGTCCACCCGTCTGTCTGTCTGTCTGTCCGCCCGTCTGTCTGTCCGTCCGTCTGATGGTATTAGAAAAAAACTTACCAAACAAGGATATTCAGCGATATCCCAAGGACATTGCATAAGAAAACCCAAAAATTGTATGAATCATCTCCGACCACATGAAGTATATATATTCTTGATCAGCATGACGAGCCGGTTGAGCTTTGTCCGTTCGTCTGTCTGTTTCTTCGCAAAGTAGTCCCTCAGTTTTGAAGCTATCGAGCTGAAATTTTGCAGAGAGATATCTTTTAGCTGCACACTGCACATATGTCGGATGGTCACTTCTTGTAGCTGGCATACAAAATTTTTTTTATTTAAGTCATTGGTCACCTAATAATATCAGTGGTCACAAAAGTTTCAAGTGTATTATAACTTGGGCAAAGACGAAGTTAGCATTGCTTTCTCGTTTTGTAATCAATTTAATCTCATGTACTCTACAAATCGCTTTCGAACAAAAAACTATCCATTCGTGTGGACATAGGGTAGTTTTTGGGTAGGAAGCGAATTGTGGAACACATGGAACGCATTTCGTAGTCTACATATGAAAAATACTACCTTCAGTGGTGCTCATAGACTTAAGCCACTGCCACTATCATAAACTGTTTTCTTAATAACTGTTTCTTAATAATATTACGAAAAAACACAAGTATTCTACAAATTTGTAAGACTTTACATTTTTCGCGTGGCAAAATCAGAAATGCCATTGCATTTTATAAGAAACCTGGGAAAATATTCCACGTGAAAAGCCCAGAAAAACCACTTTAAACGACGATAAGCGGATTGCCAAAATCAGTAAAGCCGATCCGTTCTTGACTTCGACGCAAATCAGAGGTGTCAGATCAGACCATAAGAAGACGGCTAAATGAATTCGGGTTATATGGACGCATTGCCCAAAAAAAACCATTGCTGTCCATTAAAAATGTTAAAAAGCGCCTTCAATTCGCCACAGAGCATATTCAAAAAGGTCCCAATTTTTGGAACATGATTGTTTGGAGCGACGAATCCAAGTTTAATGTCTTTGGGAGTGATGGTAAACCATATGTAAGACGTCCTCCCAACAAACAATTGGACCCCAAATACACGAAGAAGACCGTTAAACATGGTGGCGCTTCGATTACGGTCTGGGGCTGTTTCCACCGCATCGGGCGTTGGTCCCCTAGTGAAGATAGAAGGCATTATGAACGGCGAAATGTACAGGGACATCCTTATTAACAATTTATCTGGAGAATATGCCGATAATTTGCCACTTGCCTGGATATTCAACAGGAAAACGACCCGAAACACACCAGCAAGATAGTCAAGTCGTGGCTTAACCAAGAGGCAATCAATGTTTTGCAATGGCCACCGCAGAGCCCCGACTTGAACCCTATAGTGAAATTGTGGGGAATTCTTAAACAAGTCGTTGGCAAAAAAAAACCAGCAAATAAAAACGATTTGTGGCGAATTTTGCAAGAAGAGTGGAAGAAAATCACCCCTCAACAGTGCGCACGTCTTGTGGATTCAATGCCAAAACGTTGCTCCGCTGTTCTTAAGCAGAAAGGTCATCCCACTCAATATTAAAGTAAATTTATTAAAAGTATAAGGAATATTGGGACAAATTTTAACTTTTTTCAACCATTTTTTTCCAGGTGGCTTAAGTATGTGAGCAGGACATTTTGGAGATGGTCTCAGATTTTTTTAAGTTTTTCGTTGAAAATAATTTTATAACTTGTTATTCTTCTATTAGAACACTGATATATAGAACTAATGTGACACAAAAAATTGGAGCTGTGAAATAAAAACTTTTCTTAATTTTCGTTTAAATTCTTGGTTGAAGTCTTGCGGCTTAAGGGGGTCTTCTCATTGAGCAACTTTTTTTTTCGACTTTTTTTTTTGCATTTATTTATAGCTTGGATATTCAAAAATATCCCCCAAAAGGATTTTCGAAAACTCGAATTAGCTTAGGAGATATAGCCTTTTAGTGACCCAATGTGACCTAAATTCCCAAGCAACTGCAAACTTAAGGGTCTTCTCATTGAGCACTTTTTTAAACCCTCGTATTTTGACCTATGCGTTAAGTTTCCCGGTCTACCGGACCGATTTTGATGAAACAAAGGAATTCGACGGAGAATTGTCAGCTCTTTAAAAACTGCATTTAAACATTTTTTGATTTTTTTTGAAACTTTAAACGCGTTTATCTCGAAACCACGTTTTTCGAACTGGCGGCCATGATATCTCCAGTTCAACTGAACCGATTTTCATGAAACAAAGTGGAATCGACGCAGAATTGTCACCATTCTCGGCTGAACCTCGACCATAATTTTAAAAAATTTTTTACATTTTTTTTACACTAAACTACAAAAAAAGCCAAATGAAATTTTTTTTTGAATGGCCGCCATTTTGTCAAAAAAATCACAAAATTAAGTTTGAGGTTCAGCCGAGAATTACATCTATACGATTATAACCCGTTTTTTTTTCATTTCGGACGCCCGGAGACCCGGAACGGGCCGCCGTGACGACACCTTTTTTTTCACCACCAACTTTGAAGTCTCATTACTTTTTTGAACAGCCCTCGTATCGAGGCAAAAAAATTTTTTTTTTACTTTGAACCTTTTGTAATACAATGAATAAAAAAGTTTTCAATTATTCTTTGCGTTTTCAAATAAGAATTTTTTAAAAAGGGTCAAAACGGGTTTTGTATTGTAAAGAAATTCACTTTCAAACAAATTTTGCAAAATTTGGTCGAAATCAGTATATCAAAATGGCACTTCGACACAGACGAAGTTAGCTTAGCCTTCTCGTTTCAATTGTTCCTTAGTATCTGGTAAGCCATGTTGGATCCAAGTATTACAAAGTGATCACACGATTGTCATGGTTGTCGACTTTCAGCAGACGCAGTACTTATCTTATAACCAATGTTTCAAAAAAAAAAGTTGAAAATACCAGATCTGCAACCTGTATTTATTTGCCATCGCATTAAACCTCTAAAACCATTGATTTTATATTAGAATCTTCTCCTCGCTAACGGAATTAACAAGGTTATACAAAATCAGATGGTCCATTTGCGAGTTGTGAGCACAAAGAGCACTAAACCGTTTATGGTCATGGCACAATATTTTGTGGGTCTCCGAGGCAAAACAAGTATGAGGAAGTGCTGGTCGTGACCTGCTCTAAAGAGTAGGCTAGATTACTCCCCGTGTTTGTTCACTTATGTGAATATTGTTGTTATTAATTGTGCAAATTCATTGCGTTTACAAGAGATGTCTACGATATGAGTAATTTCGCCCTCTTTTACTGGTCAATCATCCATTACTAGTAAATGCCAATTTGGTGACCTCTCTAGGAAGATTTCAAGAGTGGTAAATCTGTACTACAAGACAAAGAGGGAAGTTTCATAATTTCCCTTGCTCAGTTAGTAATTTCACGTGTCTTAAAATCATTATTCCTTAAACAATTCCGCCCCCAAATCTTTCCCCCTGCAATTGGGGGCGATAAAAAAAATTTCATTGTTGAAAAATGAAACAAAAAGCAGAGCAACAAAAACAAAGCGTGAGCCGTGCTGATTGACCGAATCGACAAGCGGCTATCACATCTTCGTCTCTCTTAGTTGCGCTCTCTCTGCGTCTACTTCTGGTGGCGGACACTTTATCAATGCACACGGCACTATCAGAGTTTCCACTTCAGACATTAAGTAAATTGTTGTTTTGACTTGCTCTACGATTTGTTACGTGGCGGCGGCGGCTGCTGCTGTTTCTCTTTCTTTGAAATGATAAAAATGCATTTTCTGAAATTTTCTAATTGCTTTTTAATTAGAGCAAATGGAGCAAACACTTGACTTTGTTACAAAATTGGTTACAAAATTGGTCGGTGTGGGCCGAACGATGTGGTGTGGTTGATGTCCTAGGGGGACTAGAGATGAATTAAATTCTTGTATACATTTTATGACATTTGTATTGTTCATTTAGTTTCTTAGTGTTAACTAAACTTCCTGTGCTAAAAAGCATACTGCGCCCTTAAAATCCCTGATTGCACGAATCCCTATCCATTCATCAAATCGTGACTCACGCAACCATCTCCAAAGACAAACAAATTCAAATTGGGTTAATGAGTGCTGGGCGAAGGGGCCTGGCTGGCAACGAACTGGGCAAGTGGGCAAACATTTTCATACATTTTGAATGATTGAGCTTAAATTACATTACATCTCCGGACAACCTGACAGCACTAAAGGGAATTGGTTCTGGCCCTAAGATTCCGTTGTGTCTAATTTGTTCAAAATCTCGCTCGTACTTTGCTTCTGAGTCAAATCTTTTTTTATTAAGCGAAATAAATGAAAGATTTCAGCGGTATGCATTATTCATCATAGGGAAGAGAAGTGAAGAGGAGAAGGGACGGGGAAGCCTACCTAACCACAGGCCGGTTTATGACTAAGCGTCCGGACGAGACAACCAAACACACACATGTATGTATATGCCAGATGGAGACAGTTGTTGGACCAACAATCTAAAAAATACTCGTATTTTTAGAAATTTAAGCAAAACCAAAAATGATAAAACAAAATACATATAAACAATGTGCAATATGGAAACAATATAATCCCATGCAAAGATTTCGAAATCACCACCACTTCTAATGCTCTGGCCGAAATCAAAGATGGTTGGGTAACAACATGGAGAAGATTTATAAGATGAGTGTGAAAAGTATGCGAAATGATTTATGAAAAAGACAGGAAAATGTAGAATTTGTCATTCAAATGCATGATGAATTGAAAACTAATGTGCACATTGGGTCTAGGGTATATTGAAATTGGCCAAATGTTAGTTAGGCATAGAAAGTAGCATCTTCGACCACATAAAGTGTATATGTTCTTGATCAACATGACGATCAAGCCATGTCCGTTTGTTTCCACCTTCAGTTTAAGATCCAATTGTCCACCCAGGAAGGAAAATTTCCCAGAAGATTGCAGTGCAGTCATTGTTAAATTTTCATAATTATTTTTTGAAAATGAGTTTGAACCTGATCGAATGATAAACAAAAGAGTTTCCTACTACAGTTTTCTCATTTTCTGACTTTGGGGTAGATTTTCCAAAATTTAAAGGTCATGTTTTCCATAATTTTGAATGAGTAGTTCTGAAAATGAGTTTGGAGCCAATCGCTGGGAATAAAACTTTTGCCCAGACAACCTTGGGGTGAATTTTCCAGAAGATTGTTAAGCAGTCATTGTGGAATTTTCAAAAGATCTTTGAAAATGCTTTTGGAGCTGTTCGGATAAAAAAAAAAAAGTTTCATGCAACAGTTTTCCCCCCTTTTCCCGGTTTTGGGGTAGATTTTCCATAATTGAAAAGTCATTTATTCTAAATTTTTGTATGTGTAGTTTAAAACCGAATCTGTGCCAACAGAATAAGTGTTTGATTCGATCTATGATGATCATTTTATACAGAGCTTACAAGATCAGGACCGAAACAGTTCTGAAGAGTTCGGATCCGGACCAGTTTTTAAACCTTTTCGAACCGAACCAATTTATTTCAGTCTATCAGCCTTGTTCTCAATTCCACTTTCACAGAAATTTCGTGATTTAAAACTGGCTTTTCTACTACATTTGGTCTCTTAATCACAAAACTTTTGCGGAAGTGGAATTGAGAACAAGGCTGTATGGCTTCCCGTATCTGAATACGAACTGAATGAGTTTCAGTCCCAAGAATTACTTAAGCCACTTTTGACCGCTTGACCAAAAAATTGACCAGGATCGATGCATTGTCTATTGAAAATTCATATAATAACTTCAAAATGGAAAATAAAGCAAAAGTCTTGTTGGCAAAACAATCGTTGCAAATTTAAGTACATATCAGGTGGAGGATTTGGCGCAAGATGGAACCTAGTTGAAAATTTAATTTATAATACCGAAATGAGGGCAAACTTCTGTTCTAATATCAGAAGAAAATAGAACCAGAGGTTATGCTAAGAGATACTATGAACTAAGGCTCAAACTTAATCTCTAGGCAAGTTGATAAGTTGAGCAGTGTTGCCAGATCATCAGATCCAAAAGTTGCTAGATTTAAAAAAAAAAATATTTTAGAGGAATAGCTTATTTAAAATTGAATTTAATTATTTTGCTGAAAAGTCATTGAAGTCCATTTCTTCGAAAGAATATTAAGACTAAAGACACGCTAAATGTTTCCATTAGACCACGATAGAAATAGAACCTGAGGTCTTAAAAATCGTTCCCACCATTGCCGTTGTTAGAAAAACCCCGTTTTTGCGCCACATTCCATAGAGGGAAGAAAAAAATCTTTAACTGCGCTCACTGTTCCTGTTCAGTGTTGCCAATTTTGCTATTTTTCCTAGCAGATCTAGCTATTTTTAAAGACCAAAATCTAGAAACTATTCAGTTTTGCAGGGATCTGCAATTTCAGCTATTTTAAAAAAGCTTCTGGCCTTATGACTTATGGTCACCACAGGAAGGTACAAATCTTACTCGGACTCGTGCATTATAAGAAAATTGCATAATTTGACCTAATTTCACATGTCTAAATGTAAAAGGTACATTTTTAGGCATGGAAGCATAACCCTTAATTCAAACGGTACCTATCAGATAATAGATTACTCCAGGGGTGCCCCCATTATATTCGCTTTGACCGTATTTGTTGTTGGTTCGAGCAAACCGATCTTCCGAGAGTATAGAACTCACGCATATCGAGATTGCAACATACACAAATGCAAAAATGTAAATGTATTTTTCCCTGCCTCTGATGTAAAGTCACGAAAAAGAGTTCGAAATAGAGTCTTTTAGATATATTTTCTCTAACGAATTCTTATCAATATTTTGAAAAAATTTAAAAAAAATAAATTTTTTCTTAAGTTTTTGGGTAATAATTTTAAAAAGGAAACATAAAAAACCCCAAAATAGTTAAAAAAAAATTTTTTTATAGTTAACATAAAATTTTTTTATTTTCACAAATTGTAATTTTGATAACCCTGAACCTTGATAGCTAATAGCCTTTTAAAAAAATTAATAATATTTCAACTTCCATTCCACAAAACTGCGAGATCGAGCAACTAAATAGCCATTTTGGCAACACTGAAGTTGAGGATCCAGTTCGCGAATGAAAACTAGCGAAGCCCAGCCTTATGCTCTTTGGCTACGTTTGGTTTTTGTAATTGCACCTAAGTCTGGTTGTTCACACTAATAGTTGGCGTGCCAAAAGACTCATGCTGAAATAATTATAATAAAATCGCCAAGTAATACACCCATCCTGAGTGAAATGAATTATTAAAAACCGTGAGATTACTCGAGTCTGATGGCTCTTTTGTATGTGCAGAGCTTTAAGGGGGTCTTCTCATTCAAAACCCGTTTTTTGGACCCTTTTTAAAAAAATTCTTATTTGAAAACGCAAAGAATAATTGAAAACTTTTTTATTTATTGTATTACAAAAGGTTCAAAGTAAATAAAAAAATTTTTTTGCCTCGATACGAGGGCTGTTCAAAAAGTAATGAGACTTCAAAGTTGGTGGTGAAAAAAAGGTGTCGTCACGGCGGCCACGATTCCGGGTCTCCGGAGCGTCCGAAATGAAAAAAAAAAACGGGGTTATAATCAGTATAGATGTAATTCTCGGCTGAACCTCAAACTTAATTTTGTGATTTTTTTTGACAAAATGGCGGCCATTCAAAAAAAAAATTTCAATTTCGGGCTTTTTTTTGTAGTTTAGTGTAAAAAAAAAATAGTAAAAAATTTTTTAAAATTATGGTCGAGGTTCAGCCGAGAATGGTGACAATTCTGCGTCGATTCCACTTTGTTTCATGAAAATCGGTTCAGTTGAACTGGAGATATCATGGCCGCCAGTTCGAAAAACGTGGTTTCGAGATAAACGCGTTTAAAGTTTGAAGTAATTTTTTTGGAAAAAAAAAAAAATCAAAAATGTTTAAATGCAGTTTTAAAGAGCTGACAATTCTCCGTCGAATTCACTTTGTTTCATCAAAATCGGTCCGGTAGAACCGGAGAAAACTTAACGCATAGGTCAAAATACGAGGGTTTAAAAAAAAGTTGCTCAATGAGAAGACCCCCTTAAGTTTGCAGTTGCTTGGGAATTTAGGTCACATTGGGTCACTAAAAGGACTATATCTCCTAAACTAATTCGAGTTTTCGAAAATCCTTTTGTGGGATATTTTTGAATATCCAAGCTATAAATAAATGCAAAAAAAAAAAAAAAGTTGCACAATGAGAAGACCCCCTTAAATACTGAATTCTTTGAAAGTGAATAATTGCCCGCACATTTTGTAAGTAAAATTCCAACTTTTTATGCAATCAAGCATTGCTTTGTTAAGATTTTCCGATCAAAGAAAAGTGCGGAACGTCTTACAAAGAGTGCGAATGATTGATATATCTTCCAAAAAAATCATTGGCAACCAAATACACATTTTTTTTATGAACCGAACCCTTTTTTAAATTTTCTTGTTCCGTTTCGGGTTCAGGTTCGACCGAGAAAAAGTTCTTTGCTCCGGTTCGGTTCCGACTTCCCAAAAATCCCGGAGTCTGCGACTCCGGAGCGGTTCGGCTCTGAACCGGCTTGCAGCTCTGGTGAAAATGTCGAAAGAATTAAGCTAACTGCTCCACTGTGCAATGCATGGAATTTGTTTGGCTCACAGAACTGTATATATAGGCACAAGTGTGTGGGTTGTGGCCATCTAACGGTTGCACCATACACTCATGCACCCAGCCACACAGCCAAGTAAATGCTTCTACTTGGAGTGGGCTGGTCCTATTGGCTGACTGACTGGCTGGCTGACTGCTGTGTGTGCGTGTGTGTGTTAATTTGTAATGAAACCAACAGCCCGAGCCCGCTTAAATGTTTGCTTAAGCTGGCAGCGCTGCACAGCTGTCTTTTACAAGCGGCAGTTACCGTCACGATGGCTAAGAAACGGTTATTTCTGTTTGATTTCGAGATACCCGTTATGCTGTATAGGTGACGAGTTCTTCTTATGGTCAAATGATCAATAACGATATCTGAAATTCATTTCACACTCTATGCGCTTCCTCATGTCTTATATACCCCCAGTTAGTATGGCGTTTAGCAGGTACCACATAATATAGCGTGCGGCCAACAAGAGACCTTTTATGAATGAATCAGACTGGAAACAGTGCACACACAGTGAGTGGGCACACTTGTGCTCACAACACACTACAGAATAAAGCTAAAAATATGTTTGTATTTTTGCTCTAACATTTGTTTAATTTCTTACCCCACATGTTGTAGTTTCGTACATACATAAATCTATTGTTGTAGTCGCTGCATTATCTTTCCGTTATACGTATAAAAATGTGTCGCCCGACCCCCTTACACACACACACACACACGTTTGCACGTGAGCGACAATAATATGCCAGCCTAAAAGTATGCCTTTACTTTTCTGAATTGTCTTGCAATTGAAAGCAAAAAGATTTCTACAATTGGCATAAAATGAACAACAAAACGCATCTAATTATTTTTTGAGTGCTGGGCTGCGAAAGCGCATCGCTGATATAAACAATTATCCAGGAAAACCCTTTAAATTTATTACCTAACCAAACCAATTTTTCAAAACATGCAGAAGATAACGATTCGGTATAGTTTTTTTTCTTCATTGTATTCTGGAATTACACAAGGCAACAAAATTCGACTTTTTCCAGTATAATGAAGGGTAAGTAGTGATCCTAGATGATTTTCGTGTGCTAAGCAAGACTGCGTTTTCAGAAACTGTCCATCACGTAGAGATTTAGTATAATTTGAGCTTTCAAGTTCCAAGAACGGTGTTCCTCAGCAAAGCAACCCAAAGTCGAGCATTGTTGACTCTTTGGAGCTTCTTTTGGTAGCTTTTTTTTATTAATTGTATTTCTTAAGGTACGAAATTGCATATCGGGTTAATTGAATTTACATAAGATTGTAAGTAAAAGTGGAAGGTAAAAAACGGACTTAAAAAATCACTTTTTATCTTTTTTGGAGCGGTACCGATCTAAGATTCATATTTCTTAATACTTTGAACCTTTACGGAAGCTACCAATTGTATTTCGTTGTCTCCTTTTGTCCTTTGCTGGATAAAAAAATAAGTTGTTTATGTTCTTATTAATTCTTGGTTATTTACTTTGGATGGGAGTTACATCTAAAAATTTACCGATCTAAATGCAACTCAGCCAGAATGTTAGGAACCCCTCCCTACTCTTCCTTGGGTTGCTCATCGATCTACAGATCGGATAACTACTGTCGGGAATGAAATTGGAAAACGATACCGCATTTGATTTTTTCTTAGATCTTACCCCCTTGGCCCCTTCATAAGCCCCCCCCCTCCTTGATCGGGAAAATATAGCCTGAAATGAAATTCACAGCTCCCGATAACCAATAAATCGGAGCCAAATTTGATTTTTTTAGATTGGTATCATCGACTAGGCAGAGAATTGAGTTGTATGAAGACCCTGCTCGGGCGCCATAAAATAATAAGTGCTGGGATTAACAAGAACTAAAAGGGATCGTGCTCAATTCAGGTGGAGGTCTGAGTCACGTCGAGAATCTGCGTGTAGGAAAAGAAAACTCTGTGGATAGAGGGCAGGGTATCTGTGGCCGGGGCCAATGGTTGACCAATCGCACCGGACGTTTATCATTTACAATCCATTCTATTGTTTGGACTCTCTTTGACACTATCGCAAAGTACCACTCCTTAGCTTTGCAATTAAGGGGGTCTTCTCATTGAGCAACTTTTTTTTTTTCGACTTTTTTTTTTGCTTTATTTATAGCTTGGATATTCAAAAATATTCCCCCAAAAGGATTTTCGAAAACTCGAATTAGTTTAGAGATATAGTCCTTTTAGTGACCCAATGTGACCTAAATTCCCAAGCAACTGCAAACTTAAGGGGGTCTCTCATTGAGCAACTTTTTTAAACCCTCGTATTTTGACCTATGCGTTAAGTTTTCTCCGGTTCTACCGGACCGATTTTGATGAAACAAAGTGAATTCGACGGAGAATTGTCAGCTCTTTAAAACTGCATTTAAACATTTTTGATTTTTTTTTTCCAAAAAAATTACTTCAAACTTTAAACGCGTTTATCTCGAAACCACGTTTTTCGAACTGGCGGCCATGATATCTCCAGTTCAACTGAACCGATTTTCATGAAACAAAGTGGAATCGACGCAGAATTGTCACCATTCTCGGCTGAACCTCGACCATAATTTTAAAAAATTTTTACTATTTTTTTACACTAAACTACAAAAAAAGCCCGAAATTGAAATTTTTTTTTGAATGGCCGCCATTTTGTCAAAAAAAATCACAAAATTAAGTTTGAGGTTCAGCCGAGAATTACATCTATACTGATTATAACCCCGTTTTTTTTCATTTCGGACGCTCCGGAGACCCGGAATCGTGGCCGCCGTGACGACACCTTTTTTCACCACCAACTAGTCTCATTACTCTTTGCGTTTTCAAATAAGAATTTTTTTAAAAAGGGTCCAAAAAACGGGTTTTGAATGAGAAGACCCCCTTAACCCATAAATTATCCAAAATGTTCTTATGAGAATTTAGATGTGGCCATTGCAATCAAAAATAATTAATTTCAATTATTTATTCTTTATAACGAATTAAAAGTTGTACCAATACACACACGCTTCATACAGATAGGTGAGCAAAGCATGCTTTGTTTTTGCTTATCAATAACTTTGTGAAAGCAGATGATCGAATTTCGACCACAGTTTATAATAAATTAAAACTAAACCACTAAACCGAACCGAAACCGCGGTTCAGTTGGCATCAAAAAACTTTGTGAACCACTGACCCGAAGCAGTCCTTTTTTCCAATCGGTTTGCATCCCTGTTATAAACTATATTTGAAACATTTTGCACGAAAATGTTATATAGAGTGTTGCTTTTAGTTACCTTTTCCCCTCTCTCACACGCATATATATGGCCCTTGTTTTTCAATGAATTTGTTGGCTAACGCTTGCAGTCGAATTGGGTACACTAATACTCCTACTTGTAGTCGCGTCGCACTTGATTGTGTGATTTTGACAATACTGCCTTAAAATGAGATAAGAATTGGCTATTTAAACACGCAAAATGTTGATAAAATGGCGCAGAATTCCGCACTGATGGAAGCTTTCTACCCATGTTTAAGAAATATATCAGCAATTGCCCTAACACGAAGGGACAACATGTGCTAATCCTTAACTAATGCGGCGGCTAAGACTTTTTTTTATGAATTTCCCACTTGAACTTGGCCCCCGTTTTTGATATCAAGGTGAAATGGAAAAGAATTGCGATATGGATTGAGGTGGTCGACGAGGAGGGGGCTGTAAATCAGTAAGAGGGAAACCTAATCTCATCATCTGTTATGTACGGTAAACGTAGCACTTTATTATCACCATTTGTGTGTTGTGTGTGTGTGTGTGTGTGAGTGTGTGTGGTCTTAAAATAATTAACAATAGCCAAACGTCAAAGAAAAAAAAAACCTTAACTTAATTGATTAAAATCAAGTGCTTGGGCGGATTATGAATGTAGGAGAGAAATCAGCCTCTACTGTTCATCCGTTGTGGTGGTCGTCATCACATTGATCAGCCCCGGAAATACCTCTGCCTGTATGTTTCCATAGTCCACCCGTTCGCCATCTACAGCTAGAATACCATTCGAGCCACTGGGTTCTATGCGAAAGGCCTTAACAGTCACCACTTGTATATAGGGATCCTCGCTTTGGGGTAAATGTGTGCCAGTATTCATGCTAAGCAAAAAATTTAACAATTGTGAACGACCCACACCACCACGTATGATGACCAAATAGATTAAACCGTCATTGAGACGGGAATCGGGTGCAAAGAAACAGTCGGAAGCCAAATGTGTGGTATAGGCAGCATGCACCATCACAAATTCACCTTCTTCAGAGATCCAACCTTCGGCGGCGGGTAGGGGTAACTTTAGACCGGGCATGGTGCCGGTAGGCACCAGTTCGGCAAATTCGGCATTGGCTTCAGTAATTCTTTGGGCCATACTCAGGCGACTGCGATTGGAACGTGTACTTTGACCGCCTATGGAATAGTAAGCGGTGCGACGCGAGGCAGCCGAATGCCAACTATCCACATGTTGACGATACACCGAACGATCCAGGGACAAAGCATCCGCAAATTGATCGGCTTCCAGTTCAGCCAGATCATCGGGTAGATCCTTAAATTCAGGCAATGAGCAGCGGTTGTTGGGAGTGGTGGTGGTGGTGGGGGCCACTGAGGTGGTAGTCTTTGGAGTATTGCAGTCTGCAGGTAAATAGTAAACCTTGCCCTGGTAACTGCGCAAGGTGATCAAACGTTTGATGGCCCACAGCGTAAACCGTTGAGCTCCTATGGAACGCAGGCGTTCGCTTTCAATATCAATATCCGCTATTAGACCCCAACCCACCGATAGAAACGAATACATGACAAAATGTTTATCATCTCGTGCCAACTCCACGCGTACCACATCCATGGGTGTGGCCCTACCCGACACGCAGGTCAAAGTGGCATGCAATATGGGTTTCGGTTCATACGGTTCATTGCAATGATGGGCCACACTTTTGGCCAGGCCATTACCCGAACCGCAGGGTATTATACCCAAGTGCAATTCACGACACGCTCGTCGCCAGTCCATGCGTTCCATTAGACCATTTAGAACCTCATAGAACAGACCATCACCGGAGGCCACCACTATGCCTGAATAACGTTCCAGCAGATCCTTGCGTGTGCGTACAAACTCCTGAGCAAAATGCGGATGTGTGGTTATCTGTAGATCATATTGAGCCTCTGCTTCACGCAATAAGGGTGCCACCTGTTTCTGAAACAGTTCACGTCCTTTGCCCGAGCCCGATTTGGGATTCAGCAGAATCAACAGCTGTTTGTTATCACCCTTGTTGCCCTTGTACTTCCGTATGGTCTGATGCCACTGCTCTGCAGTTCTCAAATTCATTGCATACTCATTGCTGGAACGGAAACGTAATATTCTCAAAGTCTGCACACGACGCAATGGCTTCTCCTTCTTCAGATAAGCATAGATGTACAAATAGGCACTGTGATCACCCTCCTGCTCCTGTTGGGCACGTGCAGCGTCCTCCTGACTTGGATCGTGGGGATTCTTACAAGAGCTAAGACCACCGCGTGCACGCTTCTTGAGGCGGGGTCCATAGCGTGAGCCTATGATATCGTCTATGCGTATTAGTTGCTCATTAATATGATCATCCTGTTCGGTTTCACGCCTCAGATAGACACCCTCCGGGCAGAGTTTGACCTGAATTTTGACACTTTGTTTGCGTCGATTGTTGTCCACATAGAAGATCTCGCTTAGCTCCGCAGCTGCTGGTGTTGGCGGAGGTGTGTCCGGGCAGGGTTCTTCAATATTCTTAAATTCTTCTTCCTGTATGGTTTCAATCACCACTGAAGTGGCCGAAGCGGCTATGTGGGCAGTATTAGCCGTCATTTTTGGCAACAAAAAAATAGCACACACAAAAAAAACCCAAAACAACGCTTGAAACTCGTTTTTCGTTGTTATTGTTAAAATTGCACCAAATTGTCTTGCATCGCTCGCTCCCGACTCGCTTAACTCGAACTGCCGTTTCGTACTGAGCGTTAGGGTGAACTAACCTTATTTCCAGTGGAGATTTGCTTGGGCAATCGTTGTTGCGCTCAACCAAACAATACACAACACAACACTCACCCACTCACCCAAACGAGCGACAGAGAGAGAGAGAGAGAGAGCGTCGAAATTAGTGTCGAAATCTAATCAACAAATATCGTATCGATGATATATTAGTATAGCTCCGCAGGTTCATATCTTTAACCGCCAGCTGGCACTACCTCGCTGCTGCTGCTGCTCCATAAAAAACTTTCCTTCATTTCTTAAGCTTCGCTTCGTTTCACGTTGACTTTGAGCTTCAATTTGCTGCCCCACTATACTCATCGCAAACTGACTTTGACTTTGAGCTCTGCCTTGATGATGATGATGATGCATTCAAATAACTATATTGAGACGACCATGAAACGACTGTTTTTTGTTATGTTTTTACGGAAATTTCGTTGATTTTTATTTTTGCACACTGGCAGATTTGATGACTTTGGCAAAAAAAAAATATTGAGAAAGGGAAAGTTTACGCATAAATTTTGCGTAAATTAGTTTTTGGCAAAATTCTGTCAACGTCTCTGAACCGAATCGAATCACTAATTCAGGCTAATAACACTTGGCAACAAGGTCTAGTATATTGAAGGGTTGGTGGTGATTCTAGTAATTTTTGTATGCAGATCAGGAATCTGTTTTCGGACGTATTTTGGTAATCTGAGCTTAAAGTTGCTTAAAATGCATATTTTGACACTTTTTCTGAACGTTTTGTGGGGTTCCTTTTTGTTTGATTTTGCTCACTTTGATATTATCTTAAAGTATTTTTTCTTAAAGGCTATTTACACTAGGAGTGCGTTATGCGTTAATAGCTAACGATTAAGGGGGTCTTCTCATTGAGCAACTTTTTTTTTCGACTTTTTTTTTCGACTTTTTTTTTTGCATTTATTTATAGCTTGGATATTCAAAAATATCCCCCCAAAAGGATTTTCGAAAACTCGAATTAGTTTAGGAGATATAGTCCTTTTAGTGACCCAATGTGACCTAAATTCCCAAGCAACTGCAAACTTAAGGGGGTCTTCTCATTGAGCAACTTTTTTTTAAACCCTCGTATTTTGACCTATGCGTTAAGTTTTCTCCGGTTCTACCGGACCGATTTTGATGAAACAAAGTGAATTCGACGGAGAATTGTCAGCTCTTTAAAACTGCATTTAAACATTTTTTGATTTTTTTTTTTTTTTTCAAAAAAACGCGTTTATCTCGAAACCACGTTTTTCGAACTGGCTGCCATGATATCTCCAGTTCAACTGAACCGATTTTCATGAAACAAAGTGGAATCGACGCAGAATTGTCACCATTCTCGGCTGAACCTCGACCATAATTTTAAAAAATTTTTTACTATTTTTTTTTTACACTAAACTACAAAAAAAAAGCCCGAAATTGAAATTTTTTTTTTGAATGGCCGCCATTTTGTCAAAAAAATCACAAAATTAAGTTTGAGGTTCAGCCGAGAATTACATCTATACTGATTATAACCCCGTTTTTTTTTTCATTTCGGACGCTCCGGAGACCCGGAATCGTGGCCGCCGTGACGACACCTTTTTTTTCACCACCAACTTTGAAGTCTCATTACTTTTTGAACAGCCCTCGTATCGAGGCAAAAAAAATTTTTTTATTTACTTTGAACCTTTTTGTAATACAATAAATAAAAAAAGTTTTCAATTATTCTTTGCGTTTTCAAATAAGAATTTTTTTAAAAAGGGTCCAAAAAACGGGTTTTGAATGAGAAGACCCCCTTAACTGTTTTTCCATACAACAATAGCTGTTTGTTGGCTATTAACGCATAACGTAGTCCTAGTGTAAATGTTGTATTAATTTCAAAATAAACAGTTCGAAACTCCAACTGGGCAATGGATGAGTTAATATTTTCATAAGATATTAATAAAAATGCCTTTTTAACTATAGTGATTTTGCATAGCATAGTTTTGAGCACTTGTATTCAAAGTGGTATATCTTCGCTTAAAAAAAAAACTGGAAAAAAAAACATAAATTAAAAAAGTGCTAAACTGTTAAATGGAATGACCGCCTACTGCGCCAGGTGTTGAACTGAAAGTGAATTGTACTGAAAAACGAAATGTGCGCCTACAGGCCCACATGTTAAGAATTTTCGTATTTTCTAAATTTTTGCGTAGCAATTAGTTACAAACAAACACACAGAAGGAAGTATCCAATTTGGTTCAGTGGTTTTCATATCTGGTATTTGGGGAAGACCCGAAAAGCCAGGTGAATTAGAGGGTGCGAGGCAGTGATCCACTGACGGTTTCAAGCCAAGTCGATCAGAAATGTAATTAATGTCAAAGAAAAATTTTTGAAGTCTTTGAAAAATTGTATAGGTTTTACCACGACTTTTGCCACACTGGCAGAGACTATACATATGTACTAAAAACAGAGCGCTTTGTTGATATAGCGTTTGTGTGTTCGTCACATTCTTATTCACTCCGTCGATTGGGGAATAAAGTGAGGCTTTATTTGAAGCTTTACTGATTTACTGAACCATGTTATTCACCCCATCAACTGACCATTATCCAATTAAACAAATGTGTTTTCCATTCATTATTTGGCATAAACAGAAAGCCTAACTCCAATGGTCCCCAACCCAAGCAACAGGTCGCCTCATCCATCATGTTTGGTAAATAAATAAAAAACCCAACATTTGTGGAATTTTGGGTCATTCCTTTTGGTTTTTTTTTTTAAATACAAAATTACTTATACGTCACGTTGGACTCCATGAGGTTGCATTTAACATGTGTTTGTTCCAACACCGTTTTATGACTAACCCCTAACAAAGGAAAATATATACACGATGATTTGTCATTGAACCCAGCCAGGTGAGCAGGAGGTAATAGCTGGAGAGGGAAGTGAACCCAACGATGTTTCTGCAGGTTTTTTGGGTTGATTTTTTAAATAGATAAACAACTAAATAAATAAAAAAAAAAAAAAAGAAAACAAATTGTCATCGTGTTTGAGGCAATTAATAAACTATAATTTTTTATAAAATTTATAAAATGTATATAAAAAGACAAACATGATTCAGTATGGCCTGTGGGTGGGCATTAGTCAACCATTAGGCTTTTTTTTTAATGCCTACAGAATGTTGGTGGCGTTCCCTGACCTACTTATTGTACACGTTTCCTACTCTTTGTTTTGGCCTTGGCTTAGAATTGGTTAAATATAATGTAAGGAAGAATCTGACCTATCAACAAAATGTTAACTAGTAACCCATTTATACAAGTCGATTGACAGAGAGACTGACAAACAAGTAACTCTCTGATATGGACAGCTGTCTGTCTGTCTGTCTATCCCCTAGATAAGTAGTAAGGCTATGCTGTTGCACAGTGGGGTAGAGGTATTTCTTTATCTTTATTTCTCAAAAATAAACTTTGCGTAATTTATTATGCATTGATACACCAAAAAGAGTGGAAAAGGCATCCAATACAGTACTATTTCAGGGTTTCCAACTGCTTAAAGTTGTGATTGAATGGAAAGATTGGATTTGGACATCCATGAAACAGTATTGTATAGTCATCCGCGAAACTCAGTACCAAAAAAACTTGCTTCTAGTTGTTTTGGTCTGTCGAAATTCTGTCGATTTTGAATTAGAAACGGCGAAATTATAGTTTTTTTTTTTTAATTTAGATCAAACTTAGTTTTCATTCATTTCATTTTCTTGTACTCCACTGTAAAGTCATAGCACTTTGTAGCAGTAGGTCGTCGCCGCCTTTTGTTTTTGCTTTCATCCATGACTTTTGTGGGGCGCACGAATTATAAACAGAAAAACAGGCGGCGGGCAAATAAAAAACCCATACTCCGACTCCCACTGGCACTCTCGCCGAGCTCCACAAGTATTTACTTAACCAACTGCCACATGCCGCCGCTGCGTTTTCTTTCACAAAAACCACAAGTGGGTAAAATGTTAAGTCAAACGTTTAGTCTGACATTCCGGTAACTGGGCTTAAGTTGTCTTCGATTACAACGTTATTATCATTAAATATATGACACTAAAAATAGTTTATGGTTCCTCTACTTCCAGTTACAAAGATGATCTTCAGCAGCAGTGGTAGCAGCAGCAGCAATTCTTCCTGGATAGCATGTTAAACCAATGCTTTAGTAAACTGTACAGCAACACAACCACCATTCCATCATCATCATCAACAACAACATCGATTTCGAGAACGAAACTTTAAAACAACAGAAATCACTATCACCATTATCTGCACCGGGAGTTAAAAAGTGGTTGAAGACAACGGTCTACGTCAGCAATGACACTGACCACAACTGCCTCAACACCGGAGAGCAACACGAAAATGGAAGTAAAGGGCGTTCCAGTTGATGAGAATTTGCCCACTTCTGAAATGGATCTACTGGCCAAACTGGAGGCAGCCAATAAGCTTATCGAAAGCGATGCCAAGAGCCTCAATTCGTTACACTCAACGCACAGTCGGAAGAATTCGGATACAAGTCAAATTAGTTTAACCTCAAGTGAGTAAAGGTGGTGGGGTGGGGAAAACAATTTGATTACTTTCCGAACTTTAAGAATTTAGAGTTTTGCCCTTTCTACTTCAGCGAGAAGTTGAAGCACTAAATAAATTGGAAATTATTTAAACGTAGTCAGACACTTGTCTAGCGCTTAAATCATAGGTCAAGAGAGCTGTACTTATGGCTTTAATGGCAAGCAGTGTTCTAAGGGTGACTGGAGTCTTACCGAGTGGAAAGTAAACTAAAATAGTTAACAAACGATTTACAAGCAGCGAGTGATGCACCACGATTAATTAGAAACAATCTAACAAGATCTTGACAAGTAAACCTTAACTACAATATTTAATATTCACAAGCTGCAAGTAAAGAGTAAGAAACAACTTGTAACGAGTTACTAGTAATAAGAGATAAATAACGATAAACTAGTTTTAATTAACGAGTAGCAAATGCCTTAGAAAAATCGAGTGAGGAGTAAGGACTTAGAAGTAGCTAGTAACGTTAAACTAAAGGGTGATTTTTTAAGAGCTTTAGGAAAGTTTTTTAAAAAAAAAACACATAAAATTCAGAAAAATGCATGAAATCTTTATTTGAATCAATAGTACGGTGAAAATTTGGAAACTGTTGTAAATCGATTTTTGGCCGACTATAGAAATACAAAACACTGCACTACTGGAGAAAAGCCCTCGAAGATTTTCTTCAAGCGAAGTATTAAGACTAGGCTTGACCTTCTAAAACCACCCAAAATAAGAGAGATCATTCTGGAAAAGCAAAACAAGGCAGCTTTAAATTACAAAGGCAGTAGAAATGTTGTATTCAATGAAGGACAACGTGTTTTCATTAAAGATTATACTAACCCTAATAAGTCAAGTTGGTCACCAGCAAAAATAGAAAGAAAACTAGGAACACGTACGTATTTGTGCTCATTCGCTCATAACAATCGTTCCATAAAGAGACATACGGATCAGATCAGACAATCACTCAAAGATAATTCCGTTATTGACAGCAGGGAAAAACCTCATTTAACCGACCCTGAATTCAAGACTGACTGTGTGGAGGTCTCGTCTCAAGCAAATATTGAAAATCATGAAACACCAAAACGAGAACTAAGACATCGAAAAGATGGAAAAGTATTGAAAATGTGAATCAATTTGAAAACTAGAGTACTGAAATGAACTTAACTTTTTATTGAATGATGTTATTCTAGTTTTAAAGAAACCCATACCATTGAATTGTAAAGCACAATCCCTATAAGAATTGAATTGAAAAATGTATGTTTAAAAGACTTAGAGGGACCGTGTTGGATATTATTGACTTGTATATCGATGTATGATAAGCTCAACATCAATATAAGCAGTGAGCGTGACTCACGAATGTAAAATAAGGTCACACTTTGCTATGGAACCCGCGTGGCGACACTACACATATAATTTAATGTTTGAAGATTATTTCATGCAAATGTTGACCGTGACTGCGCCTCAAATGGTCCATCTGCTTAGTCCAATTTTGGCATACTCTTTCCAACATTTCGGCCGGTATCTCACGAATAAATGCTTCAATGTTGTCTTCCAATGCGTCAATTGAAGCGGGCTTGTCTGTATAGACATGAGCTTTAACATAGCCCCACAAAAAAAAATAGTCTAAAGGCGTTAAATCGCACGATCTAGGCGGCCAATTGACCGGTGCCGAACGTGAAATAAAGTGTTCACCGAACTCGCCTCTCAATAAGTCCATTGTTGCGCGTGCTGTGTGGCATGTGGCACCGTCTTGTTGAAACCACATGCCATGCAAGTCAAGCTCTTGCATTTTGGGCAAAAAAAGCTGCATATCATCTCACGGTAGCGCTCACCATTCACAGTTACGTTACGATTCGCATCATCTTTGAAGAAGTACGGTCCAATGATGCCACCAGCCCATAAACCGCACCAAACTGTGACTTTTTCTGGATGCATTGGTAGCTCTTGGAATGCTTCTGGCTGATATTCACTCCAAAATCGACAATTCTGCTTATTTACGTACCCAATGAGCCAAAAATGAGCTTCGTCGCTGAACACAATTTTTCGGTAAAAAGTGGATCTTCGGCCAACTTTCCAAGAGCCCATTCACCAAAAAATTCTACGTTGCGGTAGGTCGTTCGGCTTCAATTCTTGCACCAGCTGTATTTTGAAAGGCTTCACACCTAAATCCTTCCGCAAAATTTTCCACGTTGTTGAGTAAACAGAGGCCCAATTGCTGCGAACGGCGACGAATCGATAATTGATGGTCATCATTAACACTGGCCGATACAGCTGCGATATTTTCTTCAGTTCGCACTCTACGTAAGCGTGTTGGTGGTTTAATGTCCAACAATGTAAATTTGGTGCGAAATTTAGTCACAATAGCCCGAATAGCCGCTTCAGTGGGTCGATTAAACTGACCATAAAATGGAAGAAGCGCGCAATGAACTTTCTTAACAGAGAACGCATTTTGATAATAAAATTCAATAATTTGCAAGCGTTGTTCGTTTTTAAGACGATTCATGGTTAAATTATAGACCAAACTGAAGATGTTTGACATGAAAAAAAAGTTTGGCGTGAGCTTTTAAAATATAAGACAATAGCTTAAAATCACCCTTTATACGTATGGAGGTTTGTTTCTAAGACAAGCCAACAATCTGCGAATAAAGAACAAAGCACATACAAGTCGAATGCAGCATTCAGGGATCGGAAAAATATTAAATATTAATTCTTAAAAAACACCCAGTAACGATTAAATAGTTGTAACAGCAAGTTCCAAGTACTACGAATAGCAGCACCAAATGACAAGTAACAAAAAACTAGTAACGAGTTGAGAGTAGCCATTAAATAGTTCTGCTTTGCAAATATCGAGTAGCGACTAGATAGCTGTAATAGCAAGTGATAAGTTCCCACTATATAATTACTTAGGAATTTACACGGGGAAGTAAACTTTATTCAATTTTTTAAGAAGCTTAAGTTCGTACTAAAGAGGTGCAGTGAAGTCTCAAGATCAAATGGTGAAAACCCTTTTCTAGAGAAATCTTATTACAATAAAGAAATGGATTATTTGTTACGTCTCGCCAACTCCCAGTGACGAATAACTACCAAGTAGTTTCACTTCGCGAGTCCTGTTATCAAATAATTCATTTACAATTCACCAGAAGCGAGAGATAAGTAAGAATTAAGGAGCACCGAGTGGTGAGTAACCACCAAGCAGTAACGAATTAAAAGCAGCAAATGGAAAGAAATCATAACCAGAGAATTCTTTCTAAGTTCACGAAATGCGAGTTACGAGTAGAGTTATCAACTAATAGTTAAGTAACGCGCAATTACAAACGCTTAGAGAGCAGCCCAAATCATAGCCAAATTCACTAGCACCAACTGACGAGTACCGATTAACCAGTAGCTACTGACGAGCAATCACTAACCAAATCAACTTTGTTTTCTCCTTCTAGGCGGCAACTCTGTGGCCGAAGAGGATATCTGGACCACATGGGCCACCATATTGAACGACTGGGAGGGCGCTCTAAAGCGTAAAAATCCCTGCGTTCGTGAACTTGTTCGTCGTGGCATTCCCCATCATTTCCGTGCAATTGTCTGGCAACAGTTGAGCGGTGCAGCGGAGGCGGATAAAAAACAATATGCCGAATATATCAAGGCCACTTCGGCCTGTGAGAAGGTGATACGTCGCGACATTGCACGCACTTATCCGGAGGTGGACTTTTTCAAGGAGAAAGACGGTCCCGGCCAGGAGGCGCTTTTCAATGTGATCAAAGCCTACTCGCTGCACGATCGCGAGGTTGGCTACTGTCAGGGTTCGGGCTTCATTGTCGGACTACTTCTCATGCAAATGCCCGAGGAGGAGGCGTTCGCCGTGCTCGTTCAGATCATGCAGCAGCATCGCATGCGTCACATGTTCAAGCCTTCGATGTCCGAGCTGGGTCTCTGCATGTATCAGCTGGAGAATTTGGTGCAAGAGCAAATACCCGATATGCATATACATTTCCAGCAGCAGGGCTTCCAAACCACCATGTATGCATCCAGCTGGTTCCTCACGCTCTACACGACCACGTTAAATGTGAATCTTAGTTGTCGCATTATGGATGTCTTCCTTAGCGAGGGTATGGAATTTATATTCAAGGTGGCACTGGCCTTGCTCCTGACAGGCAAAGAGACGCTGCTGTGCCTCGACATGGAGGCCATGCTGAAGTTCTTCCAAAAGGAGCTTCCCGGTCGTGTGGAAGCGGATCCGGAGGGATTCTTTAATCTGGCCTACTCGCTGAAAATCAATACCAAACGCATGAAGAAAATGGAGAAAGAGTATCAAGACTTAAGGAAGAAGGAGCAGGAGGAGATGGTGGAGCTGAGACGATTGCGTCGTGAGAATTGTCTGCTTAAACAGCGCAATGAGTTACTCGAGGCGGAGAGTGCTGAGCTAGCCGATCGTCTGGTGCGTGGACAGGTGTCGCGAGCCGAAGAAGAGGAAACCAGGTAACTATAAGCAATAAATAAAAAGGATCTGATGAAAAGACTTAAGCAATGTGTTCCAATCCCCTCCAGTTATGCCATTCAAACGGAGCTAATGCAGCTCAGGCGTTCCTACTTGGAGGTCTCCCATCAGCTGGAAAATGCCAATGAGGAAGTGCGCGGCTTGAGTCTGCGATTACAGGAGAATGTAAGTATCTCTAATAAGAGTTGGAGCTTAGTTTTGAACTAAATGGTCGGTCAACTCGTCTTGTGACTAATCTCCTGTTTTTAATCTTTTCTATTTTATTTCCCATGGTTTTGGTGCTTAAAAAACTCAAACATACACATAAACACACACACTCCCACATACAAAACCTACGCTTTATTCCCACTATATTTTTCTGTACGCTCAACAACAGAACGTTTCCATCGACAGCGTAAGTATCTCCGGAGTTGCTCGAGAGTTTGAGCCTCATGTTATTGTTGTTGTTTCCATTCTCTATTGTATTGTGTATATAGATTCTCCTCTTATTGTTATTGTAGTTTGATTCATTGTTAGTATAAGTACTTTTTTAAAATGTCATTGTGGCACGAGGGTTGCATTTAAAGTTGCTCCATAAACGAACAGAATTGAAAAATTTCAAAAGAACAATCTAGTAAATTACACTTGAAGGAACTATATTGGTTAGAATATAGAGAAGTATCACCTGAACTTGGAAACAACGTATTAAAAAATCAATGCAAATCGGCAGTGAAATGACAATGAAAAAATCTGCCAAATATGTTGATCTAAGCCATATAAAACCCATTATTTGCGAAAATGAAAATGGAATCACGGCCGGATCCAATAAAAATAATGATATCTATCTTGAATTCTTTGAGAACCCCATTAAAAAAAGCAATATTTTTGGACACATACACATAAAGTAAAGACTAATAGCCTATTTCCACTATAATCACATATTTCGAAATGTACAAATTTTTTCCTGAGCGTTTCCATATGATATGCAAATTTTTATTTCGCTTTTTCAACAAAGTAGCTTTTGAAATGCCAAAAGTTTTTTTTTGGAATTTAGTATTATTTATTTCAAAGAAAAATGTAGAAGTATTGTAGCCTAGTGGGAAGACTATTTTTTTTCATACGCCGAGTTTGTGGGTTCAAGTCCCCGTGGTGGCATACTTTTCTATTTATTTTTTATGGTCCAAAAATCCTTTGAGGTACATCGGTTAAATTTGCTCAGCCTTTTAATGTACCTATCATATAGGGGACGCTCAGTCGATTGGACACATATATTAAATATGTACATTTTTTTTCCTATGGAAAAAATGTTACATATTTTTTGATATGTGATAAAATGTGACAATATGTACATATTTGCTATAGTGGAAATAGGCTGTAATACGGCTTTCTCACTGAAGTACATGTTGAAAAAGTTATCGTTATCGCTAAAAATGAAGTTTTCTGTCTCATTATGCTGCTTCAGCGTTTTTCCTGGCTTACAATTAATCATAGGAAAACACGGTAGCTATAGCTATTTTGAGTCAAAAGTTGAAGACACAGCGAGCTGCTTATCTATCAGGCCTGTTCCGGGTTTCACTATCCACAATAATTGTCGAATTCGAATTCGGTAAAGTGGTACCTCAGGGAAAGAATTATATGTGCATAGATGTTTTTAAAAAATTTGCTATGTTAATGGAATATAATGAGCTTTAAGTTATTATACCTTTGCAGAGGGTATTATAAAATAATCAGTATGTTTGTAACGCATTGAAGAAGGTATCTCCGACCGATCTTGATCAGCATCAACAGCCGAGTCGATATAGCCATGTCCGTCTGTATGAACAAACAGATCTCAGAGATGATAAGAGATAGAAGTTTGACATGTATGGAACATATGTTTCTTATACTTGCTGGCAGATCAAGTTTAAATTTTTGCCACGCCCCGCAAATTAGAAAAAAACGTCTTATCTCCGTCAGTTTTATCGATAGAAGTTTCGAACCGTGTGGACATATTTTGAAATCAAGATTATTTATCGATCCGCCAAAGGAATGGTAAAAATCGGATTGCAACGGTGATGGGCAGCACTTCACAGGTACAGAGTATATTATAATCGGGCTTGGCCGACTTTCTTCCCACCCAACATTTGCAAACTCGTTTTTACAAAAATTATCCTAATGAGTCTTTTCGAGCCCTCTTAATGATTATAATGAGATTTATACCTAACCATTAAAAGAAGACTCGAAAATTACTTATGAATATGCTCAATATGTGATTTATTGAACTGTGACTCAAAAAAGGCTCGCAAAATTATTTGAAAATGAGTCGGAACTGATTAGAAAAGCGGGTTAAAAGCGGCTCTTCAAAAAGAGTCGCGACTAGGGTACCATTTTGTTTAGATTTAGATTTATTGAGCTTATTTCCTAGTGCTACAGATAAACTTATAATTTAAGCACTAGTCACAAACATTTACAACTTGGATTTACAAACATATTAAACTTAGACTTAATTTTCCCCCGACAAAAGTATCATTTATGAAATCGAGCGCATTTATGTCTATTTTGATCAGACAGAGGACTCGAAAACGACTTGAATGTGATAAAAAATTTCATAAAATGTTTGCTGGGTTGTTTTTTTTTTTTTTTTTTGAGAACGGAATAACGCTTTCCGTTATTATTGGAACCGGAACGAAAAGTTATAGCAGTTACGTTTTCGGTTTTTTATACCCTTGCAGAGGGTATTATAAAATTGTGCGGATGTTTGTAACGCATTGAAGGAAGCATCTCCGACCACATAAAGTATATATATTCTTGATCAGCATGACTAGCTGAGTTGATTTAGCCCTGTCCGTCCGTCCGTCTGTCTGTTTCTATGCTATCTCCTCCGTCAGTTTTAAAGCTATCCTCACCAAACTTTGCACGAAGTCTTCTGGTACATATACGCTGCACATTTGTCAGAACCAGCCGGATCGGATAACTATAGCATATAGCTGCCATAGGAACGATCGGTCGAAAAACTAGTCTTAGTGACAAAAACTTTTTTGTTTTTAATGGAAATGCCTCCAAAGTGCGTATTTCTTAGTTTACTATCCTTTCCCCACGATTTCACTAAGTTTGGTTGAAATCGGATGACTATAGCATATAGCTCCCATAGGAACGATCGGTCGAAAAACTAGTTCTAGTGAGAAAAACTTTTTTGTTTGTAATGAAAACGTCCTTATCAGTGGCATACACTTAATTTATATACTTTTACACATTTCTACAAAGTTTGGTCGAAATCGGATGACTATAGCATATAGCTCCCATAGGAACGATCGGTCGAAAAACTAGTTCGAGTGAGGAAAACTTTTTTTTTTTAATGAAAACGTCCTTCTTATTGGTTTATTCTTAATATATATACTTTAACACATTTCTATAAAGTTTTATCAAAATCGGATGACTATAGTATATAGCTGCAGTATGAATGATCGGTCGAAAAAGAAGTTCTATGAGAAAAACTTTTTAGTTTTAAATGGGATCGCCTCTAAATTTCGTAATTAATAGTGTATTATGCTTATCCATAATTTCCAAGTTTGGTCGAAATCAGACATCTATATAGTATAGATCCCATAGAAAAATAAGGTCAAAAAAAGTAGCCTTAGTTAGAAAAACTTTTTAGTTTTCAATGGAAGCTGCAAGGGTATACAAAACTGCGGCCGAGCCGAAGTTAACTTTCCCCTATTTTTTTTTTTTTTTTTTACTTTTGCAGAGCGCATCGTAATTAAGATTTAAGATTTTCTTGCCACTTTTCTAAGAAGGTGTAAAATTCAAGCACCGCTCTGTAAAATGAGACTTCCACGAAACTCTCGAAGTTTGTAAAAGGCGATTAACGTACGTACAATGGGCGTATTCAGCAAATAAATCTGATTTCTGATATATGATTACCGATTTTACCTGCTGAATACAGTGATTGCCGATTGCGATTACTAAATTTGACAATCATGATTGCTGAGATGGAATCATTCAAAAGGTATGATTGGTGAGACCATTAACCGATCGTACGGCCAACTGTTTACCCCATAACTGGAAATGAACTGACAAACTTACAGCGTTAAAAGCCCTCAAAAATGTTTCCTAAATTTTTCTTAGTTGTAATGTATTTTTAATCTTATTAATCAGTGTTATTCAGCAGAGAATCATAAGCAATCAGAAATCGTAAATCAGTAATCGGAAATCGGATTTACCTGCTGAATGCGCCCATTGATTAAAATTTTTTACAATTGTCTATCGCTAGATGGCTCGTGATAAAGATGATCGGTGATCTACAGACAATTTCTAGAGGCAATATTGCTTTTATCGGAATCAAAATGGGTGAAAGCGAGACACAGCTGTTGAATTCACCGCACAAAAAACGGGACGGCAATAGACGGCAAAATTGTTTTCGGTGGAAACAATATTGTCGCTAGACAGCAATGTGTTTTGATTACTGTGATTGATTACTTACCGTTCTTTTCTTATTGTACGTAATACGTATATACGTAATATACGTAATATAATATGAAATGTGAAATAGTGTCTATAATTTTACTTTGATATCAATCGACTGAATCTCTTATGTTAAATATTGTATCATTTTATTACAAAGGAATTAATTCCATATTCCTAAAAAGTTTTCGAAGCTACATCAAAAACTCTATGGCACGTTGCACGTGAAGAAGAATTTTGATAGTAGAGTTTTTCAAATAGAATGGCTTGATGGCTTGAGCCCTTCCCATTATCTTATCCTTGGTTTTTCTTTTGAATCAGTTTGAGACATCAAAAAGAAAGTTAATAGAAGTTTCAGACTGTTTCAATATAGCTCTAATTCTCCTTAGATTTCTTCTTGTCGTTGTGTTTCCACTACTTAAATGGCAATTTCACCCTTTTACATCTACAAAGTATTTGTATTCCAAACAACTTTAAAATGCAACCCTCGTATTGTTTAACAATGAAACTATTCCCTAGCCAATAACCTTGCATGTTTCTTTTTGTTATGCAATTTGATTGCCGTAGAATAATCGCACCTGTATTATAAATAAAAGCTCACCCTTTGTTACAAAATGTCAACTATCATAAAATACTGATACCATTCCCTGCCTCCCCCTCCCCAATTATTGTAGAACAACTCGCGTCAATCCTCCATCGATGAGTTGTGCATGAAAGAGGAGGCCCTTAAACAACGTGACGAAATGGTGTCTTGTCTGCTCGAAGAACTGGTTAAAGTACGTCAATCTTTGGCCGAGAGCGAGGACCAGATACGTAACTTAAAGTCAAAAATTGAAGAGCTCGAAGAGGATAAGAAGACGCTGCGCGAAACAACACCCGACAATTCGGTGGCTCATCTGCAGGATGAGCTGATTGCCAGTAAATTGCGCGAAGCGGAAGCCTCGCTCTCTCTAAAAGATCTCAAGCAGCGTGTTCAGGAGCTGAGTAGTCAATGGCAACGCCAGTTGGCCGAGAATCAGCGTAACGAGAATGAACGCCAAACGGCTGCGGTAGACTCAACGCCCAAAAAGCTCTTGACCAACTTTTTCGACAACTCGAAATCAACGGAGCATACCCAAAAACTGGAGGAGGAGCTTATGACGACACGTATAAGGGAAATGGAAACGCTGACAGAGTTAAAAGAGTTGCGCTTAAAAGTCATGGAGCTGGAGACACAAGTGCAGGTCTCCACAAATCAGTTGCGCCGTCAGGATGAGGAGCAAAAGAAGCTAAAGGAGGAGCTGGAAATGGCTGTGACACGGGAAAAAGAGTTGGCCAATAAGGCGCGTGAACAGCAACATAGGTGAGGCAAGAATGAGGTATAATGAGAGGAATTATATAAATGTTTGATCTATGCAGATACTCGGATCTGGAATCTCGCATGAAGGATGAGCTGATGAATGTGAAAATCAAATTCACCGAACAGAGCCAAACGGTGGCGGAACTGAAACAGGAAATATCGCGACTGGAGACTAAGGTGGGTAACAGTGACTGGGTATATAACCTAAGTCTAACTCTTATTTCTCTGTTAGAACTCGGAAATGCTTGCCGAGGGCGAACTGCGTGCAAATCTTGATGATTCGGATAAGGTACGCGACCTGCAGGACAGGCTGGCTGATATGAAGGCGGAGGTGAGTGTTTCTTAAACTTTTAACAAGGCTTCCGTTTCTTTTTTTGGGTTCTTTAACTTTTCATTTGACTCAAAAATAAAATTCGTTTAAGGTTTGTTGATCTTTGACCTAAATAATCAACAATCCTTAGGAAACACGCACCCTAACACACCCACACCCACTCCCACTTACTAAGCCATTTACTTATTAACCGTCGTGTATGTAAATATCACACGGCTTTCAATTACACGACGCTTCTGCTGGGTTGCACACAGGACTAAACCCTTAGCTAACCAGGTGCTATAGTATAACAGCTAACTCTTGTGTATATTTCTCCCCCACCGCCCACATCCACCCAAAACAATAAACTCTTACTTATTCATTTTGCTTTTTGTGTTTTGCTTTGAATTGCTCTCTGCCTACCTACCGTCCCAGCCTTCCAGATACTTAGTAATCTTGATGTTTCTCATTGAATCTCTTTATTCACACTGAAAACTGAAATAGTATCCCACGCCCATAACCAGCCCCGACACTGAACCGTGGAAATGGATAAGCTAAACTATTTACAACATTTAAACAAAACAACAACAAAATTTCCAAAACAAAAATTTACAAAATAAAACATCAAAAAAAAAATACCCATCAAACAAACAATAAAAACAGCATCAATCTCTCTATAATCTCAAATTACATAATTAGTCAAGCAATCTTCAATTGAATTCAATATCAGGTCACTATGAACTGCCCAATTTTGATTGATTTTGTTTTAGTATCCAGTAATTGTTGTAGGTACATAATGCATACTTATCTACTCGTTTAACTAATTTTGCTTACCTACCTACTACTACTGCATGACATTTGTGTTCTAGACTTGTTTATCTTATCTAATTTGTGTGTAGAGTTTTAGCTAAGGAAAACTTTTGTTTTGGTGAGCTTTACAAAAAGCCGTAGCCAAGATCCAAACCTCCCTTGCATAGGTTGAAAAATGTGAAGAAATCAGTTTTATAATTGAATTTTGAAGGTTGTTTTTTTTTTATCAAGGAAAAAGAACCTTATTGTACATTACCAGATTGTGGATTAGGAGTAAGCAAGATGTTGTAGATGGAATTTAAAACCTTTTAGAGAACAGAAATGGTCCAAAACATGGGCTTCACAGTGACTCAGTGACTAAAGCAGTGACCAAAACAGTGACCAAAACAGTGACCGAAACAGTGACTAAAACAGCGACCAAAACAGTGACCAAAACTCTGTCCAAAACAGTGACTATAACAGTGATCAAAACTGTGATTAAAAAAGTGACTAAAACAGTGACCAAAAAAGTGACCTAAACAGAGACTAGAACAGTGACCAAAACAGTGACTAAAACACTGACCAAAACAGTGACCAAAATAGTGACCAAAATAGTGACCAAAACATTGACCAAAACAGTGACTAAAACAGTGAAACGTTAGATAAAGTCAAGCAAGTTTCATACCTTGCATTGAACTTCCATTAATCGCGTAAAACTTTGTTTGCAAAGTTAAGTAGTTTGAATGCTATGAGCAAAAGTATTTGAAAAGGACTACATTACGTGCGAAGCTCTTGACGAATAGCAATCTGATTGTAAATTTTAATACTGTCTTTAAAAAATTCTGTCTCCTAATAAATAATTAGGAGAGGCTCAACCTTAAATTAGAAAAAAATATAAATAATTTTAAAGAAATTTTTTATGATGATATCTGAAATGTGTAAAATATATGTATCCGGCTGTATCATAAATATATCGCCTCTTTCCAGATTTCCCTTACAGACAATTTTCAGACTCTCCCTTACGTTCACGTGATTCTACGTTATACCAAGAGCCTCATAATTAAGAGCATGTCAGAGAGACTTCAATTATATTAGACACTTTAATCAACACATACACAGGCGGTTAAAAATCTGAGCATTATCTCAAATTCGAAAGCCTAAATGCTCATTCATCGCCAACAACAAAGGCAGTGCCGCACGATGTTGCCACGAAAAAATTAAATGTTTCAAAGACGAAAAAAAAAAGAAAAAAAGACAACAGCCGCATCAGAAACCATTTTTTTGACAAAACGGCCCTGAAATTGACAAATCGAAACCTTTTTGAACTTAAAATAGGAAAGGCTCTTTCTTTACTCATCAAATCGGGAGAAAAAAAAAAAAAAAAATTGTGTCTCAGCATGTGTGGCGATGTAAGTGTTAAAACCAGTATTCTAGTGAAAAACAACCAGTAAAAAAAAACAGTACACCAAGATCCTTTACATGAGATATTCGGAATAAGACTTGATTTCCTATTGAATATGAGACAATATGGGGAGAGCTACGGTAAAAAGTCATCAATTGGCATTTAGAATGGTTAAGGAAAAGAAGGTTCATTTAAACACCAATTCTGAAGTTCGTTTAGATCTAGCTGTAGGTGCGTATGCAAGAACCACTCCAAGGAAGTAGATTCATATAAATACGGTTGAGTTTATGACTTGAGGGAGCAGCTTACAAAAAGTACAATAAACAACATGAGAACCTTAAGTTAGTTTACAACTGTTGACAGAGCATTGTTAAAAAGCAACGTTGAGACTTCGATTAGATAAGTACGACGTGATCCAGTAAAATAGGTGTCGTCACGGAGGCCGAATAGCGACAGTTTGTGGAGTAAGAAAATGACAAAAACGAAAGCCTTCTAAAATCAGTAAAGAAACATGGGTTTGAGAGCCGGACTGAAAACTAATTTTGTGATAAACTCAATAAAATAAACAAACAACCCCAACAATTTTTGAAAAAATGGCGGCCATTAAATAAAAATTTCAAATCGATCTAGTCCCTTTGTTTGAAGTGATAATATATGATTCGTACCAAATAGTGGAACAAGACTGTTTTAAAAAGGTTATAAAGATATGTAGTTCCTAAGCCGAGAACTTGGTGACATTTCTGGGCCAGCCGAAAAGATAAATCTGTGAAAATCGGTTCCCACTTCCTTTCTTTAAAAGAAGAAAATACTGTTCCTAGGTAGGTACGGATATGGAGTAGAAGAGCTGTAAGACTGTGATGAATAGGTCGATGAAAAATGTGGCAATAGATTAGCAATTTACAGAAAAAATCCTATGATGTGTGTGGGGAAATGCGTTTTTAGACACACACATTCCTCTCGTTGCACAAATTCTCTCGCCTCCATTCACCCACACCACTCTACATGAGACGCCCACAACCAAAGCGTTTATAAGACGCTTTGTCATTACAAATATTGATCCTGATTGTGAAAATCTGCGTAACATCGCAAAAACAAGAGGCGCATTAGAACCATAATTAACAAAGGGGTCTTCTCATTAGCAATTTTTTCGACTTTTTTTTTTGCATTTATTTATAGCTTGGATATTCAAAAATATCCCCCAAAAGGATTTTCGAAAAAATTAGTTTAGGAGAAATAGTCCTTTTAATGAGAAGACCTAAATTCCCAAGCACTGCAAACTAAGTTATCCGAAACCACGTTTTCAATGGTTCAACTGAACCGATTTTCATAAACAAATGGCGACGCAAAATTGTCACCACGTAATCGACATAATTAAAAAATGTGTACTTTTTTTTTCCTAACTACAAAAAACCCCAAATGTTTTTCTAGAATCATTTTGGCATTAGTTTGCATCTCTGTTCCCACACACCTTCCATCGAATTTTTTTTTTACTTTGGAATGAATAATGATTGTTTTATCTCGGTAAGTTCTATAATTGCAGAATCAATGCAGTCTACATACCTGGTGTTATACTAGCTCAGAAAGTCTCGGCTATTGTTGCTACTGCTTGTTAAATTGCACGCACTAAGTATACTCTTTTTACATATCACCCTCATTATTCTTTCTAAGTACTTTCATTCGTAACTGTATTTATAGTCTTACAATAAATCGCTATGGTTTCGCTAGTGCTAAGAATCAAATGTTTTAAGTGTTGTATAAATATGTTAAGCACCTTATTTGGTATTGATTTGCTTTCTTTCGAAACTTAAAAACAGCTTGCACGCATCTTTTGTATCCTATTTGTCTATCCTAGTATAGAGAATAAATCATAACCTAAATTTCGTATAATAAAATCATTTTAATTTTTTACTCTCAGTTGACGGCGTTGAAAAGTCGAGGCAAATTTCCGGCCAACAAGCTGCGTAGTGCATCGATTCAGTCGATCGAATCGACGGAGATTGATTTCAGTGATCTTAATATGGTACGTCGCGGGAGCACGGAGCTGTCCACATAACACCAACCCGGGACAAAAACAACAGATCTTTCTGCTATACATATATCTGTATATATATGCGGCAAAGCCTTGTTTGAGTTTTGATTATTATTATCATTTTTTTTTTGTACAATATGATTTTACAAGAACTTTTTCACCCCCCTTTTCCACTAAGTTTATTACTGTTATTTAAAACCCTTACTATTTATTTATTTAAAGCAAAAAATTTACCAGTATACATACATCTACATACAGATTCTATATACACACACACACATATGATGAAAATGAATTTTATGTAAAAGTGAAAAAAAAACACATACATACATTTTAATGTAAGTTTTAAAGGGTAAACAACCCCCGCAACATCATGACTTGGGCGTTTTAATATTTGTTTTGTTTTTGTTTTTAATCTGAATGAAAAATGCGAAGGAAAAGCGAAAGACAAGCGAACACGTAACAAAAGCGTTGCCAAATGTATAAGAAACAAAAAATTAACAACTATTCAAAATAGTGAAAAAATACCCAAAAAAAAAATATTAAAAGTAGCAACTCCCCCACACACAAACGATATTAAAACAATGAATGACGATGATATTTGCTTAACCTCCCCCCACAATGTAATTGTAGTGCTTAGTGAATAGTTACATACATATATGTATATGTGTATATATCGTTTTTGGCAGCTTCTTTAAGTCAATCAACACAAAAAAGCAATTATGTATTATTAGCCAACGATTTCTCAATTCAACAAACTATACGAAACTATACACACATGTAGAGAAATCCGTTTGCGACTTTGTAACTTCACCCCTCCCAAGTGCAATATTACCAAATTATGCTTAGTTCTTTTGTTAAATTTTATGTTTTTTGGCCCCCGCCCCCCATGACAACGTCAATAACAACAATATTAACACATTTTTTGTATACTTTTAAAGAAAATTGTCAGTACTTTAGTTGTAAGCTTAAAATTGTCACAAAAACTCTGTTATGTACCGTTTAAGCAACTGAGCTCTAAATGTCTGTAAAATAAGTATGTACTCGTTTCTGCGGCACACACCCTAAACACACAACCCCCTCCCATTCGCTATAAGTTTGTTGTCGAAAGTTTGGATAACATCAAGGTAATGAAATGAGACCATATAGAACTCGATATGGTGCAGAATCTTAGCAGGGATACAGAAAGGCACTAATAAATAGAACTTGGTAATCATTAAAGCAAAATTATGGTGGCGAATCTGCCAAAAAATAAAAACGAAAAGTGACCAGGGTTAAACTTCAAACTCATTTAATGCAAAAAAGAGAATATGAATATTATTAAAGTCAAATTGGTAACCCAGGATATTAAGAGCGAACTTAAAAGTTGACCATGTATGATAAAAAGGTTCCTGGCACATTATAAAAGTGAAATTGGAAGCCCAGGATTATTTAATTACTTAGTCATTAGCCAGCAAACTTAAAATAGTCCAGAAGCAGAAACAAACTTCCAGGAATGATCAACTGCTTGCACAAAGAAGAAACTTGTAGTAATCTTTTGGAAAAAAGTGAGCTTAGATAAAATGTTTACCAACTTTAAGCATCTTCGGAAAGCAATATAGTGAATTTGGTAACCCCGTATAAAGAGCAGAGCTCGCAAATAACGCTTGACCGTTTTTTCCTTTGCGGTCTGCGCACTAACAGAACCGAAAAAAATCATGCACGCTTGCTATCGCTCTCTGTAAACGGTTCATCTCTGACTCTTTGCTCAAAGGGTCCGTGAGTAACAGCTATTTTTGGACAACGAAAAACGGTCAACTATTATTTGCGAGCTCTAATTAAAAGATTAAAAAAGTTACCATGCATAATGACGTAGTCGCACATCTAATATGACAAAGAGAAGGCACAGAGACCCTTAAAAATATTGTAACAAACCTAGGTAAAAAGCGCCAGATGCATGGCGTCGTCTTTTGCTAATTATAAAGAGCGTTCGTAGTTAACTTGTTTTTTTTATTAGAAACAAACTCGTTGCTCCTAAAGCTAAGTTCACAGTCATTAGATTATGCACAAATTTTTATAAAAATTTCGCTAAATAGCCATGATAGCAGATTTTGCACTACTTAAAACTAAAGCTACCGAAAACTTCACCTTTTTTTTAAGGGGGTCTTCTCATTAAAAACCCGTTTTTTGGACCCTTTTTTAAAAAAATACTTATTTGAAAACGCAAAGAATAATTGAAAACTTTTTTTATTTATTGTATTACAAAAGGTTCAAAGTAAATAAAAAATTTTTTTGCCTCGATACGAGGGCTGTTCAAAAAGTAATGAGACTTCAAAGTTGGTGGTGAAAAAAAAGGTGTCGTCACGGCGGCCACGATTCCGGGTCTCCGGAGCGTCCGAAATGAAAAACAAAAACGGGGTTATAATCAGTATAGATGTAATTCTCGGCTGAACCACAAACTTAATTTTGTGATTTTTTTTTGACAAAATGGCGGCCATTCAAAAAAAAAATTTAAATTTCGGGCTTTTTTTTTGTAGTTTAGTGTAAAAAAAAAATAGTAAAAAATGTTTTAAAATTATGGTCGAGGTTCAGCCGAGAATGGTGACAATTCTGCGTCGATTCCACTTTGTTTCATGAAAATCGGTTCAGTTGAACTGGAGATATCATGGCCGCCAGTTCGAAAAACGTGGTTTCGAGATAAACGCGTTTAAAGTTTGAAGTAATTTTTTGGAAAAAAAAAAAATCAAAAATGTTTAAAAGCAGTTTTAAAGAGCTGACAATTCTCCGTCGAATTCACTTTGTTTCATCAAAATCGGTCCGGTAGAACCGGAGAAAACTTAACGCATAGGTCAAAATACGAGGGTTTAAAAAAAAGTTGCTCAATGAGAAGACCCCATTAAGTTTGCAGTTGCTTGGGAATTTAGGTCACATTGGGTCACTAAAAGGACTATATCTCCTAAACTAATTCGAGTTTTCGAAAATCCTTTTGGGGGGATATTTTTGAATATCCAAGCTATAAATAAATGCAAAAAAAAAGTCGAAAAAAAAAAATTGCTCAATGAGAAGACCCCCTTAATTGTTGAACATGAGAGCTTTTTTGATCTGCTCTTTGCTGTCTTGGAAACGAATAAGCATGTACTGCTATCTAAAATACAATAGATCAGCATACCATTTCAATGATAATATCTTGTTATCAGGTCGCCTAAGTAGTTCACATAGTTCAAAGGGTAAAATTTACTTTCTGTCTCACAATTTTCCCCAAAACATTTCCCCTTAATCTAAAGTTTCGACAACAAACTATGGCAATTTAGTTAAATATTTATAATAAGTATAAATAATGTATCAATATTATTTGGCGCACAAATTTCCATAATATCAATGGAGCTATCCCAAAACTGACCCACATCCCACTCGTAGACACACGTGTTAAACGGCCTTTGCACTAGATTTAACACACATGAGAATTACTGAAGCAAACATTTTTGGCGTCAATTCAATTCCTCCTGACTCACTCTCACTCAGGCAAAAGTTATTGAACTTGTGGGCGCCCAGATCCAACGGCTCTGACGCAATTTAAATACATTTCAATAGCATTTATTGTGTGAGCACTTGTATTTTATTTTTTGTTGGTGATAAATGTTGGCACAATTTGCAGTTTGTAAATTGCTTTTAAATGCCAATGACTTGTGTTTTTTTTTTTGTATATTTTAATCGAGAGTCGATGGGGCAGATGATTTGTGGAGACACGTGCAATGACAAAACTTCCATTAATTTTAGATACCGACCCTCCTTCCTCTCTCGCTCTCTCTCTTATTATAATTTAATTTGATTGTGTTAAACTTAACATACAATGATAAAACTTAAATGTAGTAGCATGAAAATTGTGTTGAATTTATCCCCGTATGGCATATACATATATCTATATCGATATAATTAACTAAAGATTTGTGAACCAATATGTTACAAGAAAACAAGAAGAAATGAAAAACAATGCAAACATTATTAGTACTTTACAATATACACAAAGAAAGAAAAATAAAAAAACAAAAAGCAAGTTGAAAAATTGAATCCCAACAATCGAAAACGAATTATACCTTTTAGTATAAATAAATCAAATGAAAAAACCACAAATCGATGTTGTAATTGGGAAGGTGGCAAAGGGGAGGTTCTTATTCAATTTCCAGTGCAAGCGGTCAAGGCTGCTTAAACAAGGAAACCGAAGACAACTTGGGTTAAGGCTATTGCATTCTCGAAAAGTCTCGAATAATACATTATTTTATTAACTGAGAAAAGCTTAAAAAGAAAAAGAAGGAGAACTATGAAAAAAGGAGATGTAATGGAAAACTTTTGAGCAAACGAAACGTGAGTATTGTGAAATACATCAGAGGTGCCCAAGAGCAACTAATGCTCGCTTAGTCACCAATACAAATAAAGAAAATAATTCTGAAACAACAACAATCACAAGACAACGAACGAGTAAACCGCCCAGTCGGACTTGACGGTCTTTCATTCCTCTATTTCACCGAAGAAGTAGTTGCCAAGAAATAAAAAGATCCATTCGCCTTTGGTAAAGCTTGATACCCTCAAAGAATGCTTCCTTGAGAACGTAATTTAGCATGTGTTTTTGTTGAAGAACGAGCCACATTCTGCAAAGTCCGAATGGGCGGTTATACCTGATCTAGTAACCGTTGGTATATTAATCACCTTTTATACAACGATATTATTTGCAGCTAACAAGTGGGCCTACAGAGTATAAAGCTGTATTATCACTTGTTGAGATTTCATACGAGATGGGTGAAAAACATCTCAGTTTACTATGAGTTGGCTGTCCAAAATCTCATTTGAGAAATCGAAATTAGAGAATAGCCTACTTCTCATTCAGTTTTTCCATGCTGTTCATAAATCTTTGTGTTTCTTAGATTGACTATTATTCTTTTCTGATTTACCTTTTGTGAAACTTTTATGAGATATTAGACAAGTGAAAATACAGATTAAGTAAATAATTTAAGTGTTTTCGAGTAGTTTAGCTTAAAACTTAAAAAAATGTAATTTTTTAACCTCGAAAATGGACCTGCTTCCGGCAGCGCATACACCAACACTTATGAAGAAAAACCATTGTGGAAAAGCAACAGCCCTTAGAAGGGATTAAGTAAAACCCCACCCAACATTTGGAAGATCGTCTTAAAAAAACATTATATTAATGAGTCTTTTTCGATCCCGTTTGATGATTAAAACGAGATTACTACCTAACGATTGAAAGAAGATTCCAAAATGACTCATGAAGATGCTCAAAATGTGATGTTGGAAATATGACTCGAAAAAGACCCGCAAATGACTCGAAAATGAGTCGAAAACGACTTTTCCCAGAAGAATCGCTGCTAGGGTACCATTTTCTTCCGACATATGTATCAGGGAACTCATTTATGACAATTTGATCAACAATTTTATAAACTGTTTGCTGGGACAAGCTAAGTTCATGCAAATAGTTTGCCCAAATTTCGATGAAAATTTTGATAAATATTCCTAGTGCCAGATGTTATATGTATAACTTAAATCCATATACAAATAATTTGATTAAATATGGCCAAAAAGTGCACTATTTAGGCTTATTTAGCCAAATTTGTACCGAAATTTGTCCAAATTATTTGCCTGTGTGAACTTTACTTAAGGCTGGGTGTTTTTCAACAACTCCTGTGCACCTAGAGCATAGGCTTTGTGCACCCCTGATTTAGGCCGAATTGATGAGTTAGAGGGATGAACGTGATCAAACACAGATACGAGGTGTGTTCAAAAAGTATCGCGAATTTTGTGTTTTTTCAAAAATTATTTATTTATTCATGAATATCTATTTTGTCCCCTTCAAAGTAATCCCCATGAGATATTATACACTTGTGCCAACGGTTTTTCCAATCTTCGAAGCACTTCAAAAAATCATTTTTTTTTATCTTGTTCAGCTCCTCCTTCGATGCCGTCTTTATCTCGTCAAGCGTAGCGTAACGTCGTCCTTTCATGGGCCCCTTCAGTTTAGGGAACAAGAAAAAGTCACAGGGGGCCAGATCTGGGGAATACGGTGGCTGCGGCATCATTAGTGTGTTGTTTTTGGCCAAAAAGTCGCGCACAAGCAACGATGTGTGAGCAGGGGCGTTATCGTGGTGCAAAAGCCAATTTTTGTTCTTCCACAAATCCGGGCGTTTCTGGCGGATTGCTTCGCGCAAATTGCGCATAACTTGCAGGTAATATTCCTTATTGACCGTTCTTCCCTGTGGCAAGAACTCATGATGCACCACGCCCCTGCAATCGAAGAAAACTGTCAGCAAAACTTTCACATTCGACCGAACTTGGCGCGCTTTTTTCGGTCTTGGTTCGTGCGGCAGCTTCCATTGAGATGATTGAGCTTTGGTTTCCACGTCATAACCATAAACCCACGATTCGTCACCAGTTATGACCCTCTGGAGCAAATTTGGGTCGTCGCGGACAGAGTTTAACATCTCATGCGATGCTGTTTTTGGACGCAATTGAGCAATTTTGGTACGAATTTCGCGGCGATCCGTCTCATGCCCAAATCATTGATAAAAATCGAATGGCACGAGCCAATCGATATGTTTAGGTCCTCAGCAACTTCTCTAACGGTGATTCGACGATTGGCCAATACCATTTTCTCCACTTCATTAATTTTTTCGTCTGTTGTTGAAGTGCTCGGGCGTCCGGCACGCTCTTTGTCGTTCACATCTTCTCGGCCTTCTGAGAACATTTTGTACCACCGATAAACGTTGCTTCGGTCCAAGGTAGCTTCTCCGTATGCCACAGTCAACATTCGGAATGCATCCGCGCACTTAATTTCGTTTTTCACACAAAATTTGATACAGGTTCTTTGATCCATTTTTTTGAATAGGTAAAAATCGAAGACGATCCAAAACACGTGCAAGCAAAGCAGCTGTCAACAATTAAGGGGGTCTTCTCATTCAAAACCCGTTTTTTGGACCCTTTTTAAAAAAATTCTTATTTGAAAACGCAAAGAATAATTGAAAACTTTTTTTATTTATTGTATTACAAAAGGTTCAAAGTAAATAAAAATTTTTTTTTGCCTCGATACGAGGGCTGTTCAAAAAGTAATGAGACTTCAAAGTTGGTGGTGAAAAAAAAGGTGTCGTCACGGCGGCCACGATTCCGGGTCTCCGGAGCGTCCGAAATGAAAAAAAACGGGGTTATAATCAGTATAGATGTAATTCTCGGCTGAACCTCAAACTTAATTTTGTGATTTTTTTTTTGACAAAATGGCGGACATTCAAAAAAAAAATTTCAATTTCGGGCTTTTTTTTGTAGTTTAGTGTAAAAAAAAAATAGTAAAAAAATTTTTTAAAATTATGGTCGAGGTTCAGCCGAGAATGGTGACAATTCTGCGTCGATTCCACTTTGTTTCATGAAAATCGGTTCTGTTGAACTGGAGATATCATGGCCGCCAGTTCGAAAAACGTGGTTTCGAGATAAACGCGTTTAAAGTTTGAAGTAATTTGAAGAATAAAAAGAAAAAAAATCAAAAATGTTTAAATGCAGTTTTAAAGAGCTGACAATTCTCCGTCGAATTCACTTTGTTTCATCAAAATCGGTCCGGTAGAACCGGAGAAAACTTAACGCATAGGTCAAAATACGAGGGTTTAAAAAAAAGTTGCTCAATGAGAAGACCCCCTTAAGTTTGCAGTTGCTTGGGAATTTAGGTCACATTGGGTCACTAAAAGGACTATATCTCCTAAACTAATTCGAGTTTTCGAAAATCCTTTTGGGGGGATATTTTTGAATATCCAAGCTATAAATAAATGCAAAAAAAAAAGTCGAAAAAAAAAGTTGCTCAATGAGAAGACCCCCTTAAGTGAACATTCAAAATGGCCGAGCTTGTCGGCATAAGTGAGAGACATGAGTACCAACATAACGCCACAAAAAAATCGAAATTCGAATACGTAACCCGCGAAAATTCAAAATTCGCGATACTTTTTGAACACACCTCGTACACCTACCTACATGCAAAAATTTCACATTTAAATCCATGTCCAAGATTGATCAAAATTGCATGAGTAAATCTCATAGTTTCCACAGGAATAGGGCGAAGAAAGAGAATGGAAACTACCAGGATTTTTCCTCTATTTTCCCCCCGAATCAAAATGCCTTTTGTTTTAGAATTTTTGTTTGGTGCATTTACTTAACTAAGGAGTATATAATAGTTTATAAAGTTTAGTTTTAAACTTAAAATTAATTAATATCATTAACAATTATAGGTCTTTTGTTTTGTGTTCTTTGTCAAAGTGTGTGTGTGTTCTTCTTGGCCTCGGCTGGGTGGGTAACAATAGTAGACACGTTACATATGCACGTATTTATGTAGTAGTACGGGGGTTTTCGGGTGGGATATTTTTTTGGAGCCTACAACCTAAATAACAACAGTAAAAAAAAAAAAAAAAAACATATGTATGTATATAAGGTATGTTTGTATGTAGATATTGTCTATATGGAAAATACATTAGAGGTTATTCCTAATCCTAAGTTTACGCGTGTCGTGTCCTGGGGGTCAAACAAAAAAAAAAAAAAACCAACAATCAACAATTTCCGCTCTACTCGTCCAGACAGATGGTACGCAGAATGGCCTCCACCACCGAATAGGGATCGCAATTGGAGCTGGGGCGGCGATCCTCAAAATAGCCTTTGCCATCATCGTTGACGCCACGTGGAATGCGTATGCTGCAGCCGCGATTGGCCACACCGGCGCTGAAATCGTTAATGGAGCTGGTCTCATGCTTGCCAGTCAAACGACGAGCATTATCCTGGCCCTGTTTGGGATCGTAGGCACGAATGTGACGCTCATGGCATTTGGAGAGCTTGGCCACGGCCTTCTCAATGTCACGAATGCCGCCGTCCTCGCGCATCGCCTTGGTGGAGACATTAGTGTGAGCGCCAGCGCCATTCCAATCACCTGGCATGGGCTTGGGATCCAGGGTGGCCACAATCTAGGGAAGAAAACAAACCAAAATCAAAAGAAATTGCCGGCTTTAAGGTTGGGGAAACACTTACACCAAACTCCTCAGAGATGCGATGCAACAGAAAGCGGGCCATCCACAAATCATCGCCAATTGAAATGCCAACACATGGTCCCACCTGGAATTCCCATTGGGCAGGCATCACCTCAGCATTGGTACCGGATACCTTGACGCCAGCATAGAGACAGGCACGGTAGTGAGCATCCACTATATCGCGGGCATAGACCTAGAGAGAAGATGTTACATTTTGTATAGTCATATTGACCTTCTAAAGATTTTAATTAGAAAGAAATCTAGAATTTTATACTTAAATCTAGTGCAAACTTTCATCTTAGTACGATAAGTACAAAAATACTTCTTCTAAGTACACAAAGCTTATTTTAGGAACGATTTATCAATTCGGAACTCTTAGTTCAAGACTGTTTTAATATATATTTGGTACATTTCGACACATTTTACATCTTTTAAATACAAATCTGGAAACTGTATACCTATCTTTTCCGCCCGTTACTGAAGTTCATGGTTCATGTGTGTGAATCCCTCAATATTAAAGCACATTGAGTCGAAACATAAGCAGTTCCTGCTCTTGAAATTCCGTTTCAACCATCCTCAACTAATCTGCTTGTTTTTTTATAAGTAACTTTAAAGCTATTACACTTCACCCACCTTATTGGCACCCACACCACAGTAGTAGGGTCCCTGGGGTCCGGGAAAACCATTCTTGGGCCAGCCCAATGGATGACCATCAAAGTCCAAGAACGTGTACTCCTGCTCAATGCCAAACCAGGGCTCTACATCCTCACACTTATTGGCCACCTCAAGGCAGGTCTTACGCTTATTGGTATTGGTGGGTGTGCCATCAAATTTATAGGTATCACACATAACCAATATATTATTGCCACGTCGGAAGGGATCCTTATAGATGGCCACAGGATATAGATAAGTGTCCGAATTGGAACCCTCGGCCTGATAGCAAGAGCTGCCGTCGTAGTTCCATATAGGTAATTCTGTTTGAAAAACCGGAAAAGAAGAGAGAAAACCGTAAATATTATTTAGAGTTTCGATATGTTCGGGCTGGACTATAGACAGGAAAGACTATTGACCGTTTTAAATATAAAATAGACTTGAATATCAATTAAAGTGTAGTTATTACAAACTAAGAAAATGGCGAAGGTTCTGTTAATAGTTTTCCTGCTCAGGGCCAAATTTGCAAGCCAGCACTTCGCTTTGGAATCTAAAGCTAAGCGGTCGTAATTATCTTCGCAAATTTTCTTTTTTTATCCACCCAAAGTTCATATTTTCAAGTGCGTGGTAAAAAAAACTCTTAGTAGAAGCTTAAAGTGAAGTTGCTGACAATTTGGGGAAAATTCATATATTTGGCGAGTAACCAAACAGTTGCTGGTGCCAAACTTCTGGTGAGTGTGAAGAGAGGGAAAAATATTTTTTTGTAAGATCTAATAGATTTTTGCCTTATACGGCACATTAAAACTAATTTTGCTAAGAGAGGTTTCGTTTGTGTCCAAACATTCCAGGTTTGGCACCTGATCTTCCACATAAATTTTTGGGACTTTCTCTCCCGTCAGCTGTGGGCTAGAAGTGGAGAGTTGCGGCTGGTCCAGCTTAGTTTGAACGACCCTCTGGAGTTCGCCACGGGAGTCCGCAGAGAACGGACGGCAAGGCAGCGATCTAACGCCTAGCCCGGTTTTTTTTTCTCCTCAATTTTTCAACCCGTCGCGGGAAAACTAGCGAAAAAGTCGCTAGCGGTGAAACTGCCCGCCAAACGGTGTCCGAAAGCGGGAAACACCCCCCCCCCCCCCCCCCATCTTTTTTTTTTCTTTTTCTTTTTTTTTTTTTTTTTTGTCCCAAAAGAAGGAGTCGAAGAAATCGAGAAGGATGAGGCGACGCATCATAGTTTTAGTAACCGCAATCCTCATAAATTTGTTTTTTGTGCTAATGTATTAATGCAATTTGCCCCCGTTATTTGATTTCATTTCTGATTTTTGTTCCTCAAATTTTTTTTTGTGTGTGAGTGCGAAGCATAAAGGAAGAGTTGGATAGCTCAGCCCAGTGAAGCCCTCTCTTCGGTCATATTCCCGGCAAGAATAATGGAAAATTTGATTTAAGGGGGTCTTCTTATTGAGCAACTTTTTTTTTCGACTTTTTTTTTTTGCATTTATTTATAGCTTGGATATTCAAAAAATATCCCCCCAAAAGGATTTTCGAAAACTCGAATTAGTTTAGGAGATATAGTCCTTTTAGTGACCCAATGTGACCTAAATTCCCAAGCAACTGCGAACTTAAGCGCTTCGACTAAACCTCGATTAGCACCATTAAGGTCAGCTTTACTAAATTTTTGATTTTTTAACTGCAAACTTTAAACGCGTTTATCTCGAAACCACGTTTTTCGAACTGGCGGCCATGATATCTCCAGTTCAACTGAACCGATTTTCATGAAACAAAGTGGAATCGACGCAGAATTGTCACCATTCTCGGCTGAACCTCGACCATAATTTTAAAAATTTTTTACTATTTTTTTTTACACTAAACTACAAAAAAAAAGCCCGAAATTGAAATTTTTTTTTGAATGGCCGCCATTTTGTCAAAAAAATCACAAAATTAAGTTTTTGGTTCAGCCGAGAATTACATCTATACTGATTATAACCCCGTTTTTTTTTTCATTTCGGACGCTCCGGAGACCCGGAATCGTGGCCGCCGTGACGACACCTTTTTTTTTCACCACCAACTTTGAAGTCTCATTACTTTTTGAACAGCCCTCGTATCGAGGCAAAAAAAATTTTTTTATTTACTTTGAACCTTTTGTAATACAATAAATAAAAAAAAAGTTTTCAATTATTCTTTGCGTTTTCAAATAAGAATTTTTTTTAAAAAGGGTCCAAAAAACAGGGTTTTGAATGAGAAGACCCCCTTAAGAGAGTGTTTGCTTTATAAAAGAAATCAAAAATAATGATAAAAACTTGGGCTATAAAATTGCATTAATTGGTGGCCAACGATTCCCTTTTCTTTTTTCAATTTTTTTTTCTGTGAACCACGAACAAATTTTCAGGTTAATCGTCGACACTCGGAAGCGCTTCTACGGTGGAGATGCAGAAAATTTGAATGTGTAAGTGAACCACGAAAATTTGATATTAATTTGATGGCAGTCAAAAATATAATTTTAAAGGCCAATTCCTAAAATTCTGAAATAATTTGAAAATTCTAATGGATTTTGTGTCCCAAAATCCTGCTTTAATTTCCCCTGAAAAAAAAAATAAATAACGAGCAGGAAAATTAAATGGCGGACACTGTCCAACAAAATTTCTTTCATTCGTTTTGCACAAAGAAAACACTTATGTACAAATTGTAAAATTAAATCATTTTAAATAACTTTTAAAATTCTTATTTTCTTTTGATTTGCTACTGCAATACGCGGTTTATTGAATTTGGTGCCATTTATCCCTATGCTTATAATTTATATATTTATATTTATTTATATGTCCCTTTTTTTATATATTTAATCCTCCATTTTAACCTGCAACCTTTTAATTCTTTAGTCACTATGATTTAGTTTCTTTTATTAGCAATAAATAGAATTTATAATGTTTTAAATTTTTAAAAGTTGTTGATCTCGGCTAGTCAAGTCGCCCCTGCAAGGCTCCCTCAAAAGGGGTCATTCGAAAAAAAAATGAGAATTTTGTGGCGACGAGTGACCAAGGAAGGGCGGGCGTATCACCTCACAAGAACAGAGGTTCCGCTAATCCCATAGGCCAAGTAGACCCTCTAAGTGTGTTTTCCCTAACAGGTGTGATCTCTCCGGTTTTGTTTATTTTGCTTGTCTTAGCACGCGAAAATTAAAATAAATATATTCGTATAGGCCCACCGTAGGAGGGTAGCAAAAACTCCACCCCATTTGCCGACGAGCAAGAGCCGGAAAAATCCCGCGTGCGCTCCCTCTTACGTTTTCCACCCAGCCTCACTCATATACTGGTTATCCGTTACAAAATATAAGTTCATTATTTAAACTCGGAATTCTTTTATGCTGGATAAAGTTTGGTCCATCGGCTCTTACAGACTCTTATCAAATTGTTACCTAACCATTTGGAACTCTCGCTTTGGAAATTACAATGTTCACGTTTGATCGAATCATTTCGTTTGACCTCGATTATTAATTATCATCATCATGAACACATCAAGCACCATTTAATTGCAGGCAATTGATTCTCATGTCAAAAGCCGGGGATCTACATATTTACAACCTAAACGATTCCTCAATGAATGAAATTATTTGAACCCACTAATTCTGCCTTGCGTTTTGATTACACTAACTGTCTATCAAGATGGCGGGAAAAAACTAGTTGTTGCTGTTGTTTTTGTGTATAAAAATAGTTAATCCCCAGCAACAATATGCCATATCTAGTATATCAGTTCTAATGAAAATATTTCACTTATGCAAATTTTGTTGTAAGCAGCACGGGCTGTGTGGCAGTGGGGTGACCTTGGGCTAGCGTTTTCATTTACAATCTGGTATCTCACATCTGATCGTGGCTAGCTGCTAGCCGCTAACTTCTGCTCTGCTCTGCTCTGCTGGGTGCTCTATCTCTACAGTTGACTCTCCCCCGCCATGTGAATATCTGCCACAACTTATTGGCACACGGGCTTAGGGCGTGCCGCTGTGTCAATTTGATAAACAGCTGTGAGGGACGACAGTAGGCACAATGCCAGCCCAGAGTGATTAATGGCGGGGCGATAGACGTGATTTTGAAGAGTAAATGACAAATATTGGACTATTTCAATAATTGAATTGATTGCATTTGCTGAATGCACTTGACTGATAATTGGGGCTGGTCCTTGCAGAGAAAATTGCTGGAAAATTGTTTGTCCTTCAATTTGGCATATCTAATGAAGCGGCCGACCGCCCCCACCCCCCGTCGAGCACCCAGGCAATTGCTTTGTCTGCTGTTTAAAATTTTAATTATTTATTGTGCGCATTAAGTCAAACGGTTTTCCCCCATCTCTCTCTACCTCTGCTACTCACTCGCCCGATCTGTGGTCAAGTGCATCAACGTGTTGATGTAATTAAAAATGACAAAGCAAACGCGACGCTTCCGAGTTCAAGCTAAAATTACGGTGCATTTCTTTTTTTGGTCAACAAACACACGCTCCATCTATCTGTTTACATACATATGTCTGATGTCTGTCATTTACAGCCTGGCAGTTAACTAATTGCACATTAAAACGCCTTTTAAGTTCAACCGCGAAACCGCATTATCAGACAACGCACCGGCTCCGTAAACCAATAAAGAAATTCCCAAGACCCTCCAACCAAAACAAAGGTCAGCCATATAAAACACAATTACAACCCCTGTTTCAAGAGGGTGGCACCATGACACACAGAGCAAAAAATTTATATTTTTTTGAACTTAATTTTACTGCGATTTGTACAATATATACAAAGTTGTTGTACTTTAAAACTTGAAGAAATGTTTTGTATCTTTCCTAAGATGATTTTTTATGATAAAGGTTTGGTCACATTTTTAGCTCATGTAGCCACACTAAGTAACGTATTCAAGCCAAATTGATTTTTTTAGTAAGCTGCATTGAATAGCGATACAGAAAATATGGGAAACTTAACTTCGGCTCTGCAAAAGTTTCGCTACTTTTCGTTCCTTACTTTTCTATGGGAGCTATACTATAAAGATGTCCGATTTCGACCAAACTTATTGCAATCATGGAAAAGCATAACAAACTGTTAACTACGAAATTTGAAGGCGATCCCAATTAAAACAAAAAAGTTTTTCTCACTAGAACTTCTTCTTCCACCGATCATTCATACTGCAGCTATATGCTATAGTCATCCGATTTTGATCAAACTTTGTAGAATTGTGTGGGAGCTTATAAAACAAGTTTTGAGGACATTTCCATTGAAAACAAAACAGTTTTTCTAACTAACACTACTTTTTATACCCTTGCAGAGGGTATTATAAAATTGTCCGGATGTTTGTAACGCATAGAAGGAAGCATCTCCGACCACATAAAGTATATATATTCTTGATCAGCACGACGAGCTGAGTTGATTTAGCCTTGTCCGTCTGTCCGTCTGTCCGTCTGTTTCTATGCTATCTCCTCCGTCAGTTTTAAAGCTATCCTCACCAAACTTTGCACAAAGTCTTTTGGTACAAATACGCTGCACATTTGTCGGAACCGGCCGGATCGGATGACTATAGCATATAGCTGCCATAGGAACGATCGGTTGAAAAACAAGTCTTAAAGAGAAAAACTTTTTTGTTTTTAATGGAAACGCCTCCAAAGTACGTATTTCTTAGTTTACTATCCTTTCCCATGATTTCACTAAGTTTGGTCGAAATCGGATGACTATAGCATATAGCTGCCATAGGAACGATCGGTCGAAAAACTAGTTCTAGTGAGAAAAACTTTTTTGTTTATAATGAAAACGTCCTTATCATTGGCATACACTTAATTTATATACTTTTACACAATTCTACAAAGATTGGTTGAAATCGGATGACTATAGCATATAGCTCCCATAGGAACGATCGGTCGAAAAACTAGTTCTAGTGAGAAAAACTTTTTTGTTTATAATGAAAACGTCCTTATCATTGGCATACACTTAATCTATATACTTTTACACAATTCTACAAAGATTGGTTGAAATCGGATGACTATAGCATATAGCTCCCATAGGAACGATCGGTCGAAAAACTAGTTCTAGTGAGAAAAACTTTTTTGTTTTTAATGAAAACGTCCTTATCATTGGCATACACTTAATCTATATACTTTTACACAATTCTACAAAGATTGGTTGAAATCGGATGACTATAGCATATAGCTCCCATAGGAACGATCGGTCGAAAAACTAGTTCTAGTGAGAAAAACTTTTTTGTTTTTAATGAAAACGTCCTTATCATTGGCATACACTTAATCTATATACTTTTACACAATTCTACAAAGATTGGTTGAAATCGGATGACTATAGCATATAGCTCCCATAGGAACGATCGGTCGAAAAACTAGTTCTAGTGAGAAAAACTTTTTTTTTTTAATGAAAACGTCCTTCTTATTGGTTTATTCTTAATATATATACTTTAACACATTTCTATAAAGTTTTATCAAAATCGGATGACTATAGCATATAGCTGCAGTATGAATGATCGGTCGAAAAAGAAGTTGAAGTGAGAAAAACTTTTTGTCTTAAATGACATCGCCTCCAAATTTCGCAATTAACAGTGTATTATGCTTTTCCATGATTTCATCAAGATTAATAGAAATCAGACATCTTTATAGTATAGATCCCATAGAAAAGTAATGTCCAAAAAGTAGTCTTAGAAAAACTTTTTTGTTATCAATGAAAGCTGCAAGGGTATACAAAACTTCGGCCGAGCCGAAGTTAACTTACCCCTATTTTTATATTTCAAAGATTTATACCTTCTGAACGTATTTAGTAATCAGGATTATTTATTGATGCGCCAAAGAATTGCTAAAGATCGAATGAGCGATAGACAAGTTATAAGGACAATAATGTTCGCTGCTGTAGCGCAGTAGCAGCGCTGCTTTCAGTTGCTATTGCAGCATCAAAATTCATACTGATACTGGTACAGAGTTGATAATAGACGGGCTTGACTCGCCACTTTTTGGCCCTTTTTGAAAACTTTTTAGAACCTTTTTATTAATTTTGAGCAATTTAAGTTTGTTTTGGGAACATTTCGGAATCATTTTTGTTTCAATTGAATTATATTTTGCTTGAATACTCACTGAAAACTATATATTCATTTGAGTTTCTAGGTTTGAGTTGGTGCTTTTAGAAGTTTCAGAATTTATTAGTATACCGCAGTAAATTGGCATGAATAAAATGTCAGATTTTAAAACTCTGCAAAATTTCCAAAATTCTGCAAAACGTTTATTATAATTTTGGACGAATCTTTAGACCGATAAATAGAATTATATAAGAGCGATCTGAGCTCTTAGGCAAGTAATTTAAAGTAATTTTTATTCCGAACCTTTCACAAACACAACTGTACACCTTCACCAGCTAAAGAAGCTTTAGCTACCGCCAAATGCAAAAGCTAATGAAATAAAAGAAGTTGTCTTTGGGCCTTAGGTCCGGATGAATCCTTCAACTAGCAGTAAGATTGAAAGACTAAGATGCTTTCTTCTTATAGAAACATCTGCCAGCAAATTATAATTAGAATCAAATGACACAATTCTCTCAGTGCAACATGGATTTTCTCTTTAGCCGATTTGTTCAATAAAAAATCGAAACGTGACGATCGGATCGTTTGTTTTCTATTCTATACACTCTTCTGGTTTTATCTTCTTTTAGCGCATTTCTCTCCTACTCACCCTTTGGACTTGATGGTATAAAATCAAGTGTACGATCCTTGCAGCGCAAATCCTCGCCGGTGCCATCAATCCACACATAGGTGGCCTGGACTACATTCTCCTCCAGCGGCAGCGAGAGGTAACGATCCAAAATGGTTTTGTTGATGCGCGCATTGGGCGAATCTTCCAGGATTCTAGCAGACATACTGTGAGGTTGTAGTGTGTGGGTGGGTGTGGGTGTGGGGGAGGGGGTTTGGGGTGTCAAATAGAAAAGTGAATTAAGAAAACAAAACGCGTCGCGTGTGAACTTTATTCCTGTACCTGGCAGATCGAGTTGTTTGGGGTTTGTGTTAAGGAAATTGTTTGGGTTGTTGTTGTTGTTGTTGTTGGGGGTTGGTTGCGCGCGGAAGCGTTACTGGAACACGACTAAGCTGGAAAGCGTTATTCCAACTCAATTTATAATGACAAACAAAATGTGTAAGCGCTTTGTTGTTGTTTTTGTTGTTGCTGCCTAGTATACCACTTACAACAAACTAAGCGAGGGACAGCGACAACAGCAGCAGCAGCAGCAGCAGCAACAGCAACAACATTGCAAACAAAAGCAGCGAACAGCTGTTGCTGCTGCTGGCGACGCAGTCAACACTGTCGCCGTGTCGCCTGGTTCTAGCTGCTGCCGCTGCTGCTGCTGCTGCATGATCGACATAAGCGATTAGAGAAGCGCCGCTGCTGCTGCTGCTATTGCGGTCGCTCAATTTGAGAATCGCATGCGACAGATTAGATTGCCCATCCACCCCCACAGTGCCAGTTCACATGTTGATTCCCGTTTTGTTTATTCTTAATTCACTTTATCATATCATCATCATCATCATCCCCATCATCAAGGACAAGCCCCGAACTTACGATGAATGCATTTCCGACGCACTGTTTTCACTTCTGATGCTTCTGGTATTCTCACACTACGTCGTCACAATGGCAATTAGTGCTTTAAGACTGCGCACATTCAACGGCGATTGATCCGCTTTTATAGCTTGGTTGCGACTTTACCCATCCATTTGGTGTGTTGTGAAGAGGGGGGGTGGGAAGAGGGGATGTGTGACTCGATTTTTTGATTATTTTTTTAAGGCAAAAAACAATACCGAAAATGTGTTAATTACCCTTTCAAGATTCTCACAGTTTTAGACAAAACCCGCCTTGTCCAGCGACTTCAAACAAAAATAAACCAAATATAACAAAAAAATGATAACAACTTTACCACCGTCTCCTCCTCCTCCTCCTCGTACTACCCACTCTCTAAATACTCTAGGTCTGGTCAGATCAGGTCATCGGTTTGTAAAATTATACAAATTCTGATAAGACAACTGCAGCTTAGATAAATTGGGTGAAAACTGGATAATATTGACAGAATAGAATGTATCATTGTGGCATTTATTCTATTATTTTTGTGCAATTGTATTCTCTAGGACCCAAGTGGGGGAAAGCTCAATTCACATTAGTTAAAACCTCAAAGAATGCTTCCTTGAGAATGTATTTCAGCATGTGCTTTTGTTGTTGCTTTTAACTTCGTGAATCGTTCGAGTTTCCCTTCCAATTTCGCGTTCTTAAAAAAACGGTTCCAGATTTACATCCGTCGGAAGGGAATATTTCATGCGTTCGCTGCTAAAATATTGTGTAAATAACACCCTCTTCTGGAACCCATTTTGGATGGCATGCTTTTTATATTTCATTGCCTCAGTTTCCGCTTCTTAAAAGTTAAAGAAGGAAGGCATGTTCTCATTTTCACTGCACTCGCAACACGAAAACAAAAGCGTTTTCGTTTTAAAAAGTAATGCTTGCTGACCGGTGAAATGAAAAGTAATTGACAAATTACGTACTCGTACAGTTGTCAAATGTACATTTAGTTAATTTTCCTTAATTCTGTGATCAATGCAGAACTTATTTATGTACTTTGAGTTGCATTTAAGTCTTTAACTGAATTAAAAATAATTTTTTGTGAATTGACTCAAGAAACTGGCAGCGCCTGTCAAACCGAAAAGTAAAACGTAAAAGTCAGCCTCTCACGTTTTTTCACGTTTTCCGCCAGTTCCGCTTTCGTTTCCCGCCAACAGCCGATATCATGCGGAATTGAGAACAGCAAATCCAAACCGAAACGGAATTGCGTTCGGCTTACTTTTCCAAACGTAGCGGTATTGAGAGTATTGTTAAGATTTGTGAATGATCTTATAGATTCCTTTGAAAATTTTTCAATAGCAGAAACTTTACATACATGGACAACAGCTTAACAATTTTGGTAAGGTCCTAAAAACGTAGTTTTCAAAAACATTGCCTTAACTATACTAGCTGTTCCAGCTACTCAGATATCAGTTGAGCAAGCATTTTTAACACTTAGGTTTGTTCTTTATGTTTTAAGAGCTAATATAGATGAACAGCTCCTGGTATATATAATGCTTATTAACCTTAACTAAGCAGTTCCTAAGAATCGGTACTTGCTGATTATTACAATATCTTAAGTATTGAGTATTATGATTAAGTATGTAAATATAAATATAAATAGAATGATATTCATAAATCGGTAGACAAACTATTCTTTTTTGGTCAAGGTCTCAGGAACCGGTCCGCGAACCGAACCTTGGACTTTATAATGGGTTGGAACCCCCGGACCAAACCTTCTACAGAATTTTAGAGGTTTGCAGCCTTGATTTTACATTTTTCTTGGTTTGTCTTTGCATTCCGCATTTCTTCTTTCCATTAATTGGTGCCAAAAGCATAACCCAAAGAAGGGACGGTTTCATGATATGGTGACTTTTGGCCTTCCGAACACATGAAAAAGAACGTGTTAGAAAAAAACGAGCGTTCGGAAATCGTTGGGGTTCTTCTTTCCGTTCTTTTTTGTTGGTAACGCATTTCAAAAACAATGTCATACAGATTTCTTAACTTCTATCATACTAAAACAAATGGAGGGAAGCTAACTTCCGGCTCGGCCGAAGCTTATATACCGAAGCTCATTCAAATTTTCAGAACGCCAACTAAGACTGTTTTTCAAACCTAACTTTTCTATGGCAGCTGTACTACGGTTTCGACCAAACTTAGTGAAATCATGAAAAAACATAGAAAACGTATAAATACGAAGTCTGATGACGATTCCATTCAAAACTAAAAAGATTTTCTCACTTTTCGACGGATCGTTTCTATGGCAGCTAAATGCTATAGTCGTCCGATCCGGCCGGTTTTTATTCTACAATACTTCGTGGAAAGTTTCGTGAAGATAGCTTTCAAACTGACAGACAGAAACAGACAGACAGACGGACATGGCTATATCAACTCTGCTCGTCATGCTGATCAAGATTATATATACTTTACGTGTTCGGAAATGCTTCCTTCTATGCGTTACAAACATCCGGACTATTTTTATATTCCCCCATCGTAGAAAGAAGTGCAAAGTCCGACTGGATCGTGAACACTGGTATTAAGTGTGGTACACTCAGAGAAAAAGGTTCGCACCAAAAAAATCGATTTTTCTACTTTCATGCCTTGCAATTCCCAAACAGTCATAGCAATGCCGGCATGAGGAGAAAGCTAAATTCTATTAAAGATATAACCGGGGGTATGCAAACAATGACCGGGGGTAATGAACTCGAGCCGGCAAGAACTTACTGGTTTGAAAATCAAAAATGTCGTTCAGTAAGTCGCATGGTGCTCTTGTGAGAAGCTCATTTTGGGGTAACATAAAGTTTCAGCAAGTAAGGGCACTGTAGTCGAGTACCCCGACTCCAAAATACTCTGTACCCTTTAATTCACATATACACAAAAACAAGCGCAAGCACGCTCTAGCTGACAATGACTTCATGATCCCATTTTTCCCATTTTGAATGGGTACAGGGTATATTAAAGAGATAACTTCAATTTCAGTCAATAACAAGCAATCATTTTTGGATTTAAGTGCAGTTCCAATATCGAGGTCAATTTTATCTCGTGCAAACTCACACCAAGCCGATTCACAGATCAAATCAAGTACGAATTTCGTGCATAAATCAATCTCGGTAGTTTTGGAGCAATCCTTTTTCGGATTGAGTGTAGTTTGAATATCGAGCTGAGTTTAATCTCGGCCAAAGCTTAAACCGAAGCTTTTATACCCTAGGGATAGGCTTGAAATGCAATTATTGATTAACTTATGTTACGGTACTAATCTCGGCCAAACTTGCACAAAACCGACTTCTAGATCAAATCAAGTACGAATTTCGAGCTTAAGTCAATATCGGGCCTTCTTGATTGGATCCTACTAAGGGATCAAGTCCCATGTGGCATAAGGTCGGGATCAAGACAAAAATTCCGGGATTGAAAAATCTGAGATCAAGTCAATCCTGTTCGTACTTGGAATGAGAAAATCTTGGATTGACCGACTTCTGACATCGTTTGGGATTGATTTAATCCCGAATATCTCGGATTTTTTTTCTGTGCACCAATGCAAAAATGTAAATGTATTTTTTGCCTACCTCTGGTTTGTATGCATAGATTTGGACTCATTCGAGTGTCAGCCATGACGCAATATTTGTTGAACTGTATAATGTATTTAATTTTGACCTCGCTAGGCGGGACCTAGGAAACGATTTTAGACCTATGGTTTTTTTGGGAAAAATTCTTACAATTTACCGTAGATTACGCTTTGTTAATTTCTTGCTCATCCATACAAATTGACCCGCCCTAACACACACACATCCTGAAACCAGCAAGAGAGCTTGAGAACACTTCTTCGTACAAACCCTTGTGCATACAAGATCCGGCTGGAGAGCTAACTCGAATAACAAAACGGACTGCAATTGCTCAAATTGCCAACTAAAGAAGGCACGAGATGGGCGGGAGGAGCCAAACAGTACTGTCTAATCTGCACATTCGATGTAAAGAACGCTTTCAACTAAGCTAACTGGGCCAAAGTCACTTAGCGAACGCAGAGTCTCCCAATACCTTGAGGACCGGTGGCTGCTGTACAGTTCCGATGCAGTACAGCACCAATATATTGTGTCAGGAGACATACCCCAAGGCTCTGAGCTCTGAGGTCCTACACTTTGGAACGACATGTACGATGGAGTTCTGAGGCTAGCTTTGCCCGATGGGCAGATAATATAGCTCTTGTGACTGCGGCAAAACAATTACGTGAGGACACAGAAAGATGTAGCCTCGCGGTTAACCAAATTATGGAAGGGCTAACCATAGCCCATTCAAGCGACTGTTCTTATGGTGAAAATTAAACAGTTTCGAAAAAACTTCGTCTCAAGTACAAAACATCTGAAAAAAAACACTTCTTTAACGACTTCCCCCACCAGCATTTGAAAGTGTATTGAAACGTATATTTTGTGTTCTCATTGACATGTCCAAGTCAAGTATTGATGGTCAGCTATTTGGCTCCTCCTCGACCCTGGCCCTGGTATTGGGTTGCATAATATGTTCTTGATTTTGATGAGTAAATTGCGCGATTTGTACGATTGATAGATAATTGCACAAAATGCAAGTAGTTTTGCAAATTGAATCAACGGCAATTGGTCTGCCCCTTCCAGTTATTTAGTGCTAAATCGCAGTCGCAGCAGCGCGGCACCACAGCGGCCGCGACACGCAATCCAATTACATCCACAATTGAGAAGACCCACCCATTAAGGGGGTAGCTCCATTGTAAAACCCGTTTTTTACCCTTTTTTTTTATAAACTCTTCTTCTTTAACACCCGTTTTTGGACCCTTTTTAAAAAAATTCTTATTTGAAAACGCAAAGAATAATTGAAAACTTTTTTTATTTATTGTATTACAAAAGGTTCAAAGTAAATAAAAAATTTTTTTTGCCTCGATACGAGGGCTGTTCAAAAAGTAATGAGACTTCAAAGTTGGTGGTGAAAAAAAAGGTGTCGTCACGGCGGCCACGATTCCGGGTCTCCGGAGCGTCCGAAATGAAAAAAAAACGGGGTTATAATCAGTATAGATGTAATTCTCGGCTGAACCTCAAACTTAATTTTGTGATTTTTTTTGACAAAATGGCGGCCATTCAAAAAAAAATTTCAATTTCGGGCTTTTTTTTGTAGTTTAGTGTAAAAAAAAAATAGTAAAAAATTTTTTTAAAATTATGGTCGAGGTTCAGCCGAGAATGGTGACAATTCTGCGTCGATTCCACTTTGTTTCATGAAAATCGGTTCAGTTGAACTGGAGATATCATGGCCGCCAGTTCGAAAAACGTGGTTTCGAGATAAACGCGTTTTAGTAATTTTTTGGAAAAAAAAAAAATCAAAAATGTTTAAATGCAGTTTTAAAGAGCTGACAATTCTCCGTCGAATTCACTTTGTTTCATCAAAATCGGTCCGGTAGAACCGGAGAAAACTTAACGCATAGGTCAAAATACGAGGGTTTAAAAAAAGTTGCTCAATGAGAAGACCCCCTTAAGTTTGCAGTTGCTTGGGAATTTAGGTCACATTGGGTCACTAAAAGGACTATATCTCCTAAACTAATTCGAGTTTTCGAAAATCCTTTTGGGGGGATATTTTGAATATCCAAGCTTAAAATAAATGCAAAAAAAAAGTCGAAAAAAAAAGTTGCTCAATGAGAAGACCCCTAAGCC